>ML795558.1:62811-106257 GCA_009831015.1 Picea engelmannii
TCGTCTTCCCATTTACATGAAAAATAATTGTTTAACATTCCATTGCATCAAGAACATAATCCATAATCTGCCACTTTGAGACTAATCACAACAAATCCACTGCTAGTGCACCTATTAGACTATGCTCCAATCTTTGGATATGAGAAGTTTCTCATCTTCACCTTCATTCTTGAAGACCAACTGAAACTGAGCAAGAACTCAGTTTCTCCCTTGCTACTACCTTCATTAACATGTTTGCAATATTATAGCTAGTGTGTATCTTCTCCAACTTCAACTATCCATCTACCAAAACTGATCGTATGAAATAGTACATGTGATATATATGTTTTTTCTTAGAATGGAAGGTTGAGTATTTTGCAATACGAATGATACTCTGGTTGACATTGTACAACTTACTATTCTCTTGCATCTTCCTAATTCCTCCCTAAATATATATAACCATGTTAAAAGTTGTACCTCGGACAAGTGTTTCTCACATAGGCTTGGTGTCTAGCATGTGGGGATATGTCCAAAAGTCATCCTTACAACATTTAATTTATGAGATATAAAGTTAAAGAGAATTTTTGAGCATATTAAATGAAAAGGGTGACTTAAGTGACTTATTTGTGATAAAGTGACTTTAAATCACAATCGTTGATCTAGATGGCATGGGATTTAATCTCAGCCATTAGATATTAGGTTTAGCTCATTTTCATCGAGATGAAAAAAAAGGGATTCCAGAGATTGAGGCACCATTTATTCTTCATGAGCATTGAAGAGAGAAAGAGAGAGAGCTCAAGACAAGTGACAAAGACTGCAACAGGTTTGGCATACTTCCCAAGGAGAAAGGAGGCACACAAATCGAGGAGAATATTTACAACATTAATGAGTCTTTACAGTATGGATTTCTAGACCGTATAGTAGTGAGAAACAGTCTGTACAACATCATACAAGAACATAAATCGAGGAGCAGTGTTGGGACAATTTTCGAGGTACTTGGCTACTGGAAAATTTCATACATTTCAGTACAGTCACCTACAGGAAGCTTTGGCATGGTTTTCAAGATAGTTTGTATAGAATTTATTGTTGTAGCTTCTATATAAAGTACATAAATCTCAGCCAATATTTAGAGGAGACAATTCGACACCATTTTGAGTAGTTTTGGTGGCATGATTATTGAGATAAGTTGGTGTATTTATTGCTAGAATATTTTGATGTAAAAGATCATTTTTCTCTTAGCTTAAGAAAAAAACAAAATCTCCCTCTCTCTATTGGTTTTCCCTTCTGGGATTTTCCAGGGGCATTGTCCAAAAATCCTATGTTATTTTTCTAGGATTGTTTCCTATTTCAACATTCAATATTTGCAAAAAAATATTCATTGTGTTTCAATTATAAATTTATGTTTAAAGCATTTTCATTTCCGCAGCAAATACATGTGGGTTGGGAATTAAACAAAGAAGTTTTTTTTTTTATATTGAAACCGGGTTGGGTCTAATAATTTTTACATGTTATTAGAGATGCAAAAATACTAAGAAGGGAAACATAACAACAAACATAAAACAACAATTAAACACAATTTTTTGTAGAGGGAGAGAAGTACTTCACCTAAAGAGAGTTGGGATTATTTGTCGGTTGAGTAAGGTATCATGGCTATAGGTTTGAAGGTTGAAGATAGATTGAATGGGGATTGAAAATTTAGTCCATGGAAGGAGAGGATTTCTTTGTTGTTGGAGGTGTTGGAGTTGTGGGATATTTTTGAGAAGATAGTTACCATTCCTACTAATGCAACATTGTTGGATGAATACAATAAGAATAATTTTAAGGCCAAGAGAATAATACTGGATTCCATTAAAGATAAATTTATTCCACATATTATAAGGAAGAAGAATTCCTTTGATATGTTGGAAGCTTTAACCAATATTTACCGAATCTCTAATGAAAACGAGAAGATGGTATTGCGGGAAAAGTTGAGAAACACCAAGATGGAAAAAACAACACAATTTCATCACACCTCACAAATATCACACAAATGAGAGATGAGTTGGAAGCATTGTGGGAGACTATATAGGGTTCAGAGTTGGTTAGAATCGCTTTGGTTGATTTTCCCAAGAAATGAGAAGTCTTTGTTAATGGGATTGTAGCATGTGAACCTATGCCCAGTTGGAAGAGGTTGTGGGATTATTTTACTCAAGAGGAAATAATACGTGGTTCCAAAAATGTAGGCCAACATGATGTGGATGATGAAGATAATTTTTCACTTGTATAAAAGAGCAAGAAAATGTTGAAGAAAGGTTCCAAGGGTGGGGCCAACCAATGGGGTGAAGGGGAAAATGACATGAGAAAAGTTAAGTGTTTTTCATGTCACAAGATGGGGCACTATGTAGTTCAGTTACCTAACTAGAAAAAGAAACATGTTGCAGCTTCAGTGGAGATGGAAGAGTTTTCCACTAAGTCAGAGAAATATTTTTTTTTATTGGTATGTCTTTCCTCTAGTAAAACATCTATCGATGTGTGGTATATTGATAATAGAGCCTCCCTCCATATGACAGGTCTGCGTGAGAACTTACAGATTGTAATGATAGGCGTGTAAATCTTGAGGTAGTGCTTTGTGATGATTCCATATTCAAAAAAATTGGGATTAGAATAGTATCCTTTCAGAGGGAGTCACAACCTCCCATGTTAGTAAGACATGTCTTGTATGTTCCGGGATTGAAAAAGAACTTGATATCAATGTCTACCATTGAGGACAGGGGTTATGAGGTGGTGTTGCATGATGGAGAGGTAGTCATGTATCCCAAGAGATCTAGTATCACTTCAACCAAAGTGATTGGGGTTATACATGAGAAGCTATACAAGCTTATGTTTTAGCCAACTAGATCATTGGTACATAGTACAAACAATAGTGACTTATGTGGGCTATGGCATAGGAGGAAGGCCTATTTTCAGCATGGGGATCTGAGAGTATTGAGAGATATATTTAATAGGGTACCAAATTTCAGTATAGAGAACCTATAGTGTGCAAGGAGTGTGCACTATGGAAGTACAACAAGACTGATTTTCCAGGAAGTGCTAGTAGGGCAACAGGTATACTTGATTTGATAAATTATGGTGTATGTGGTCTTATGTATTTTGTTTCATTGAGTGGATATGAGTACTATGTTACATTTATCGATGACTTCTCAAGGAATATTTGGATTTTATTTATGATGACTAAAGGACATGTCTTCAAGTGGTTCGAAGAGTTCAAAGATATTGTGGAGAAGCAAACAAGTAATAAAAGCATGGTGTTGAGGTCGGACAATGGGGGTGAGTATACCTCCAATGACTTCAATGATTTATGCATAAAATAAGGAATTAAAAGAGATTTGATAGTTCCTTACAACCCACAACAAAATGGGGTTGCAGAAAGGAAGAACATGGCCATAGTTGGAGCCGCAAGAGACATACTACATGATTAGGGGATACCACTATTTCTTTGGGATGAGGCATGCAACAATGCAGTTTATCTGCAAAATAGGAGTCCACACAGAGAATTGGGGAACAAGACTCTTGAGGATTTATGTGGGAAGAAGCCTAAGGCTGGACACTTTAGGATCTTTGGGTGTCTAACTTATTAACATGTCCCTTCAAAGAAGAGGAAAAAGCTAGAACCTACGAAAGAAAAGAGAGACCTCAAAGGTTTTTTTCATATATATTTCCTCCTTGAGGAAGACAGTTGTGAGGCGGTATGTGATATTTGAGGAGGATGAAGCCTTTAGGGGGTCACGATGTTTTGAGTAGGGGGAGAAGAAGGCTCCTCAAATTTAGGTAATTTCATCATAAGGTGTAGGATCAAAAAGTTCATGATCACTAGTTTCATGGGTGACAGTTTCATAGGTTATAGGGTCATAGGTTATAGGGTAACAAGTTACAGGTCCCCAAGGTATAGGTTCCAAATTTATTGATCCATGGATGACCATAGTTGCATATTATTTAGGTACAGAGTCTTAAGGGGATAGGATTGAGGAGGAGGAGTCCCATCCACAAGAGATGACTTTAGGGAAGAGGAAGCGAAAAATGACCTCAAGAGACCTTGAAGGAAGCTCAAAAATATGTGGGGAATCCCAAGAGGGCTGTTAGGGAGAGCAAGGTTCCAAAGCGTTTTTGTAGCTATTTACCTATGGTGAGCAAAATCAGTGAGTCTGATCCTTCCACTTTTGAGGAGGAAACAAGCTAGTGGGTCTCAAATGATGCCATGGTGGAAGAGTACAATTCCATCATGAAGAATTATGTGTGGGAGGTTGTTCTGAGACATGAGGGGATGTCAGTGGTGACTTCCAGTTGGCTCTATAAGATCAAACATGTTTTGGATGGAAACATTGATAAGTACAAGGCTTGGCTTTTAGATATATGGTTCTCATAGGTAGAAGGAGTTGATTATGATGAGACCTATGCACTAGTTTCTAGTTATACTTCGATCAGGGAAGTGATCTCCATAGCCATAGAGATTGGCTGGAATATCCACTAGATGGATGTGAAAACAAAATTTTTGAATTGACTCATATAGGAGGAGGTGTTCATTGAGAATACACAAGGCTTTGAGGTGCATGAGAGAAAGTCTCATGTGTGCAGGTTGAAAAAGGAATTGTATGGATTGAAGAAGGCTCCCAAATATTGGCACACTAGGATTGATACTTACATGGAACATATGGGTTTTGAGAAGAGTGATGCAGATCCCATTATTCACTACATTGTGGTTGGAACTGATCCTCTTAGTCTTGTTCTATATGTTGATTATCATTTCATTACAGAGGCAGAGAGACTCATAGTTGGTTGCAAGTAAAGTCTTGATTTAGAGTTTGAGATGAAAGATATTGGGTTGATGCATTATTTTTTTGGAATGGAATTTTGGTAGGAACCAGGACACATTTTTCTGGGGAAGAGAAAGTATGCATTTAACATTCTGAAAATATTTCAGATGGAGGATTCTAGGCCTATGTAAACACCCATGATTTCCAACTGGAAGAAGTTGAATGCTTTTGAGTCCCAGTTGGTCGATCCCACGATATATCGTCAGTTGATAGGCTTGTTGATGTATTTGGTCAACACCAGGCCATATATTTGTTTTGTTGTCAACACTTTCAATCAATTTATGGTGGAGACTAGGAGAGTGCATTGGGTGGTAGAAAACAATTTGCTCAGGTATATACAAGGCACAATGGATTATGGTTTGGATTATGAGAGAGGGGATGGAATCGGTTTGATAGGATACACATAATCAAATTGGGAAGGATGTGTTGTTGAAAATAAAAGTGCTTTAGGGTGATATTTCAGATTGGGTTTAGCTTTTTTTTCATCGTTCAATCGAGAAAAAGTCAGTGGCACTAAGTTTTGTTGAGGCAGATTACATGGAAACAAGTCCGACCAGTTGTGAGACCATATGTTTTTGCAAGCTATTTGTTGGTTTATTTGGTCAACAATTGAGGCCTACAATGATTTACTATGACAATCAGAGTTGTATAAAACTCTCATAGAAAAAGGTTTTTCATGACAGGTCGAAACATATTGAGATCATATATCACTTCATCAGATACTATATTTAGAGAGGGGAAATTGAGCTTCAATACATATTCATAGATGAGAAGGTATCATAAATTCTCATGAAGTATTTGGGAAGATACAATATTTTATTCTTCATAGATAAGTTGGGAGTGGTAAACAAAACCATTCTCGATTAGAGGGAGTGTTAAAATTTTTACCTTGTATAAGTGTTTCCCACATAGGCTTGGTGTCTAGCATGTGGGTACATGTCCAAAAGTGGTCGTTAGAACATTAAATTGATGCGATATAAATTTAAAGTGGATTTTTTATCATATTAAATGAAAAGGGTGACTTAAGTGACTTGAGTTATGATAAAGTGACTTTAAATCACAACTGTATATCTAGATGGCCTAGGATTTAATCTCAACCATTAGATCTTAGGTTTGAGTGATTTTTATTGAGATGGGAAAAAAAGGGATTCTAGAGATTGAGGAACTTTTCATTCTTCATGAGCATTGAAGAGAGAAAGAGAGAGAGAGATAATGAGAGAGATATGAAGAAAAGTGAGAGAAACAACAACAATTTTGGCACACTTCCCAAGGAGAAAGGAGGCACACAAATCAAGGAGAAGACTTCTAGCATTAATGAGTTCATATAGTACGGATTTATTGATCATACAACATTGAGAAATAGTTTTTACAACAACATAGAACCACATAAGTTGAGGAGCAACAATGACATGATTTTTGAGGTACTTTGCTGCTGGGAAATTTCGTACAGTTCAATACACTCACATAAAGGAAACTTTGGAACAGTTTGCAAGATAGTGCATAAAAACATTTATTGTTGTAGTTGTTTTACATATTTCGAGGAGGATACTAAACACAATTTTGAGGAGTCTTGGTGGCATGATTATCGAGATAAGTTGGTGTATTTATTGCTAGAATATTTTTTTGTAAAAGATCATTTTTCTTTGAGCTCAAGAAATAATAAAATCTCCCTCTCTCTACTAGTTTTCCCTTTCGGGTTTTTCCAAGGGCATTGCCCAAAAATCTTGTGTAATTTTTCTAGGTTTGTTTCCTATTTACACATTTAGTATTTGCAGAAAATGATTCAATTTTTTTTAGTTGTAAATTTCTATTTAAATCATTTTCATTTCAGCAACAAATAAATGTGGGTTGGGCGTTAAATAAAGAAGAAAATTTACTGAGACTGGTATCGGGTTGGGCTTGAGAGTTTTTGAAAACCAAATCATCTCTTTAATAGCCTTTGTAGAAGCAACATACTCTACTTTCATTATAATTGAAAGTGGAAAAACCTTTTGCAATTTTGAAATCTAACTTATTGTCTTTCCACCTACAGTAAAAACATACCCTTTAGTGCTCATTCTGCTATCTGTATCACCTAGAATATTTGAATCAAAACATCCCTATAAAATAGTGTTTGAACCTCCAAAACATAATGCTTGATAAGTGGTGACTCTCAAATACCTGAGAAACCACTTTACGTCCTTCCAATACTCTTTATCTTGATTGTTCATATACCTTCCCAAAACTCCCACTACATGTGAAATATACAACCCTATACAGACCATCGCATACGTCAAGCTTCCAATTGTCGATTAATATGGAACCTTGTATAGGTAGTCTATCTCCTCCTATGTCTTGGCACACTTCTCCTTAGTCAATTTGAAATAGGTGGCGAATGGTGTACTAGCACGTTTTTCATCCTACATTTGAAACCTTTCCAACACCTTCTCTATGTACTCACCCTAAGACAATGTTAATTTGCAATTTTTACCATCTCTTGTTATTCTTGTACCAAGGATTTTCTTTTTATTACCCAAATTCTTCATCGTAAATGAATTAGCTGATTTTCTCTTGAGAAGATTTATATTTTTCATGTTATAGGATACAACAAGCATTTCATCTACAAACAATAACAAGATAATATAAATTCCATTATATAGTCTCTTAAAATAAAAAAAAGTGGTCAGAGTAACATCCATTATAACCTTGTTCTCTCATAAACCTATCAAGTTTCAAATACCACTTCCTAGGAGATTGATTTAGGTCATACGAGATATTCTTCAAATTTCATACTAATGTTTCCTTCACTTTGACCTTATACCCCTGTGGTTGCCGAATATAAATATCTTCCTCCAAATCCCCATGGAGAAAAGTTGTCTTTACATCTAATTGTTCAAAATGCAAATATTCTACTACCACTAGACTAAAACTATTTCTAATTGAAGTCATTTGAACAATAGGACAAAATATGTCATCAAAATACATACCTTTCTTCAGTGAAAACCCCTTTACAACAAGTATGTCCTTGTACCTCTTCTTGCCTCCATTTTCTTCCGTCAACTTGTAAACCCATTTATTCGGTAATGTTTGTTTACATGCAAGCAATGGAACCAAGTCCCAAGTATGTTTATGTACCAAAGATTCCATCTCCTCTTTCATGCCTTGCTCCCACTTCTTTATGGATTCTACCTGCATTGCTTCTTCATATCTTTCTAGTTCACTAGAATTAGTCAACAATAAATAATACATTGAAGGAGAATATCGTCAAGTGGGTTTACTTATCCTAGTATATCTTCTTGTTAGATATTGAGGTTCATGTTAGTGTTGTTTTTCTTGAACATTTTTATTTTGTAACAACTTTGGGATTTCATTTTTTGTAATTTCACCAAGCCCTATGTATTCTTTGCTTGTATTTTCATATTTCTTTGCATGCAACTGAAATTGTACATGACCTTCTCATTGAATACCAAATCTCTACTCCTAATGATTTTGTGATTTTCATAATCCCACAAGTGATAACCAAAATCATCATCTCCATATCCAATAAAAGTACACTACTTGTATTTTTCCTCAATCTTTGTTCTATTTTATTTATTAATATGGACAAAAGTTTCACAATCGAAAGTCTTCAAAAATGAGTAGTTTACCTTTTTACTTGTCCATGCCTCCTCTAGACTGCCACCATCCAAGGAAATTGAAGGCCATCTGTTTATTAAGTAAACAAAAATATCCATAGCTTCTTCCCAAAATTGTAAGGGAAATCTTGCATGCAATATCATACTCCTTGCACACTCCATGATTGTCATGTTCATCCTTTCTAACACACCATTTTATTATGGTGTTCTTGGAACTGTCTTCTCTCTATGAATCAGATGGTATGAAAATAACTATCAAAGTACTTACTACAGTAATCTCCTCCATTATCGGATCTGAGACACTTCAACTTATTTCTTGTCTCAATCTTAGCCAAAATTTTCTATTAAATTCTTAAAGGTATCAAAAACATTATATTTTTTGAATGCAATAAACTGAATTTATCCTAGTTGCATCATCAATAAAAGTAACATAATATTAATATCCACCAAGCGATGATAACTGAGTTGGTCCCCATATATTTGTATGCAAAAGCTATAACTTTTGACTCTTCATTTCCTTACAACTATGAGAAATATGACTCTCTTTTATTTTCCATAAACACAGTGCTCACAAAAATCCAAATCAACTTGCTTCAAATCTAGCAATGAATTCCTTGAGTGGAGAATCTTCATCCCCTTATCACTCATGTTCCCAAGCCTATGATGCCATAATGTTGTATCCTCTCTTATGGAAACTAAAGCAATATAACAATCAACATTACTAATACATAAATACAATGTACCTACCTTCTCTCCTGTTGTTATTACCAGACATACTTTAGCGAGGAAAAAAAAGGTCAAAATAAGTCAAAGAACATGAATGACATAATGTAATATAACCGTTGAGGAATGTCACAATCCAACATAACCCTTGATGAATGTCACAATGTGACATAATCATTTATGAAAGTTTCATTGCAACATAACTATTGGGGAACATAAAGTTATAACACATTAAATGTGTTTGGTGTATGTTGATAGGTGTATATCATAGAAATACTTTGTATATCTAAAAACACCAAATAGTTACTCCAAATGATGTGTTGATGTTTCTTTTACAAACTTTAAGGAGAATGGCATAACAACATCACTATATATTTGTAATCCAAAATGAAAGTTTGAGATTTTATATATTTTAATAATTTGCATCAAAAGAATGCTCCTCATGGAAAACTTATCTAGGTACCATGGTCAACCATATAGAACCATGGTCAACCACATCCAACCATGATCAAACATGGTCATCCATGGACAAGCAAAGTCAACCATAATTAACCATATGTAACTAAAGTCAATCATAGTCACATATAGTCAACCATAATCAAGAATGGTATTCCATAGTCAACTATGGTCCACCATAGTCAATCATGGTGCACGAAAACCACTGTCATCCAACATAATCAACTGTGATCCACCACAATCAACTTTTGTCCACCACAAGCAACCATTGTCCACCACACTTAACCATAGTCCACCATAATCAACCATGGTCCACCATAGTCAATCGTGGTCCACCATAGTCAAGAATGATCCACCACGATCAACCATGATCAACCAAAATCAACCATGGTCGACCATAATTAACCATAGTCAACCATGTCCAGTTGTGGTCAACCATAGTGAACAATGAACAAACAAGGTAAACCATAAACAACAATGGCCACCAAAGTCATATGTAATTAACCATAGGTAATTTAAGTCAAGCATCGTAAACCACAGTCAAACATTGTCAACCTTAGTCAAAAAAATCAATGATGATCAACTATGGTCAACCATAGTCTAAATATCATCAACCATAGTCAATCATATTAAAATATTGATAAATTTTAGCAAGAAACAAAGTCAACCATTAACTTCATTGCTTATCCATTCGATGGCCAAAATGCATAATCAAGTTAAGGGTCATTTTCAAACATGGTTAATCATATTTAACCATTTTCAACCATGGGAAACCATGGCTTTCATAGTAAACCACAGTCATCTATAATTAGGCATGATCAACCATTACCAACCATGGTCAATCAAAGGCAACCATGGCCAACCAAAATAAACTAAATTAACAGTAACATAACCCTTAATGAACATGGAAATGAGACATAACTGCCAAGGAATGTAGTGATTCAACATAAGTAAGCCAATATGAATGTTATAATATAGCATAACCATTGAACAATGTCATAATACAATATAACCCTTGATGAACATTGCAATTCAACAAAACCCTTGATGAACAACATAATGTGATTAGGACCTCGTGTCAAGGACATAATGTGACATTCCTTATTAAATATCGCAATCCAACATAAAACCATTCATGAATGTAATAATTATACAAAAGTTAACAAAAATGATTGTTACAATGATATATAGTTATTGAGGAATGTCTCAATCCAACATAACCCTTCAGGACCATGGCTAACCAAACTCAACCTTTGTCAACTAAACTCAACTAACTAAATTCATGGTTGACTGTAGTCATCCCTACTCAAATACGATCAACCATAGTTAACCATGGTAAAAAATGGTCAAGCATATTTGACCATCCATGAATGTAAATTGATTATGCATTTGAGTCATCTAATGGGAAAGAAAGAAAGCCAACCATTGAATTATTTATTTCCTATCAAATGGCCAAAAATGCATAATCAAGGTAAGGATCATTATCAAACATAATTAGCCATGATAACATGGGAAACTATAGTCAACCATGGCTAACCAAACTCAACCAATATCAATGAAACCTAACCTTTAATGAACATAACAACACAACATAACCATTTAGAAATGTAGGAATTTGACATAAGTAAGCCAATTTGAATGTTGCAATGTGACATAACCATTGAGTAAGATCACAATGCGATATAACCCTTGATGAAAATTGCAATGCAATATGACCCTTAATGAATGGCATAATGTGACATAACCATTCAAGTGTAGTCAACTATGGTCAACCATAGACAACCATGGCCAACCAAAGTCAACCGAACTCAATGCAACATTACCCTTATTAAGAACCACAATGTAACATAAGCATTTAGGAATGCAACAATTTGACATATGTCAAACAAATATGAATGTCATAATGAGACATAACTATTAAGGAATGTCACAATCGAACATAACCCTTTGAGACCATGCCCAACCAAATTCAACCAAATTAAACCTTTTTCAACCAAATTCAACCATAGTCAACCATGGTTGGCTATAACCATCCATAATCAAACATGATAAACCATATTCAACCATTTTCAAACATGGTAAACTATCATTAAACATAAAATGATTATTCATTTGGGCCATCGAACGAAAATCTTATCCACTTCATGGAAAAAATGCATATTCAAGTTAAGGACCACTATCAAACATGGTCAAACATAGCCAACCATTGCCAACCATTGGCAACCATGCCCATCATGGTAAACCATAGTCATCCACAATAAAAAAATGATCAAAAATAGTCGATCATGGTTAACCATATACAACCACGGCCAACCAGAGTCAACCGAACTCATTATGACATAACCCTTAATAAATGTCAGAATGCAACATAACCATTCAAAAATGTTTAAATTTGACACATGTAAGCCATGAAAGATGTCACAATGTGTCATAACCATTGAGGAAATTCATAATGCAACATAACTCTTAATGAACATTGGATGCAACATAAGCCTTGATGAACGATGTCATCTGACATCACCATTAAAAAATAGTCAACCATGGTTAACATAGACAACCATGGCCAACCAAAGTCAACCAAAATATATATGACATACTTCATGATGCAACATAACCATTTAAGAATGAAATAATTTGACATAAATAAACAAATATGAATGTCACAATGAGGCATAACTATTGAGGAACGCCACAATAGAACATAACCCTTAAGAACAATGGCCAACTAGAGTAAGCCAAAATCAACATTTGTCAACCAATTTCATTCATAGTCAACCATGGTCGACTATAGTTATCCATAGGAAAACATAGTCAAACATGATCAACCAAAGTTAACCATGGTCAAACATGGTCAAAATTAATCAACCATCTGGAAATTTAAACTGGATATGCATTAAATCCATTATATAGGAAAGTGAAAAAGTCAATCATTGACTTTGTTTCACATCCAATGGCCAAAATGCACAATCACGTTAAGGATCATAATTTGAACATGGTCAACCATAGTCAACCAAGGTCAATCATTGTCAACCATGGTTATCATGGTAAGCCACAATCATCCATAATAAAAGATGATCAATCCTAGTCAACCGTGTCCATCCATAGACAACTATGGCGAACCAAATTCAACTTAACTTAATGGGATACAAGCCTTAATGAACATCACAATACAACATAACCATCCATGAATATAGAAATTGGACATAAGTAAGCTCGGATGAAACATAATGTGACATAACCATTGAGGAACATCATAATGCGACATAACCCTTGATGAATATCACAAAGTGAATTAACCCTTATTGAACATTGTAATGTGACATAACCCTTGATGAATGATGTAATGTGATATAACCATTTAGCCATAATCAACTATGCCAACCTTACTCAATATAAGTCAACCATGTCCAACCATAATCAAGATGGTCATCCATAGTTAAGCATGGTCAAACATGGTCATCACAGTCAACCATAATGAAACATGATCAATGATAGTCAACCATGGAGAACCATTACTGTAATATTAAAGATAAGTCAACATTATAAAGTGTCACAATGTTCTATTAATGCATACCTTTATTATCTATCAATGATAAAAAATGTATAACCCTTGAGGAATGTCACAATCTAGCATCACACTTGAAGAATGTCATAGTGCAACATAACCATTGATGAATGTCACAATGCAACATAATTATTGAGGAATGTTGCAATTTTCCATAATTCAACCAAGATGGATGTTGAAATGAGACAGATCCATTGAGGAATGTCACAATCCAATATAATCCTTTAGGACAATATCCAACCAAAGTCAAGAAAATTCAACCTTGGTCAACCACATTCACCCATAGTTAACCATGGTTCACTATATTGTCCATATCCAAACATGGAAAACCATACAAAACCATGTCCAACCAAAGTTAGCCAAAATCAATGGTCCATAACCTCCTATTAGTACCTAAATTTATAGTGTCTCTACAAGAAGTTAATAATTCCTGTAGCGAAATGGGTGGATTCTTAAAGGAATTTTCTACAAAAGTTTTCAAGTTCTGGTAGCAAGGATATCAGAACATAAGACTGGTCTGCTACAGGAAATTCAAAGTCTCATTTTGAAAGCAATTTGGGGTTTGGTCATCAAGCCAACATCCTAAGTCATCAACAATGTGGCCACCAAACACCATAGTCATCATATGAAAGTGTGAGCCTGAGTCCAAGTCACATGAAGTGAACATGTAGCAAACACCAAACGCCAAGTGCCTAAACCAAGCCTAAGTTTCAAGTACATACTTAGGTGATAGTTCAAGTGTCCGAGGAAGAGCACATAAGTGCCAAATGCATTCATACAATCACTCATGTGGTGAGAACACACAACGAAATGCCAGATCCAAGCACCAACAATCACCTCATCTAACACACAAAGGGAAAGCGCACAAGTAAAAACACATATCGAGTTCTTTAATTTAGAGACTAAGTATCATATTAAACATCGTAGTTAAAGATACCATTGGTGTAAGTCAAGTCATTGACATCCAGTGCCTAAAATCATCGATTTGTTGCATATACATTTGAAAATTACATAAATATGTAGTTCAACTTTCATACAAAGCTCATGTTTAGAAACAATTATTTCTGGAAATTTGAGAACTCCATCAATTGTACACACATGATTTTATCAACAAAATAATTCATGTCACCCTTGAGTGTAGATGTTAGTGTGTCCAACGACAAGCAATTGTAGAGGGATTTTTGTGTTCTATTTTGGTATCGTATTATGTTTGTTTGGAGGAAGAAGACATGTCAATTCCAAAAAAAGGATGAAGTTTGGTATTTAATCAAATATCATAGATTGCAGGGAAGAAAATTGTGCAGTGTATTCTAGATTGGAGGGAACTCGACATATTTTGAGGAAGCAGTTCCAACATTCCTAGTTTCCTGTGGAAAATCAAAGATTTTATTTATGTGACATTTTTAGAGGTCAAATACCGATGCACTTTTTGAGAAAATGCAACCGAATTTCAAAAATCTAAGACACGAGTTTTTCTCAAAACGAACCCAATTAGATTTTTCTTAGGCAATTTCAAAAAATACAAAACCGTTTAGGAGTTGTCGTTGGATATTTGAGATGGATTTTTCCTATATGTCACAGATTTTTGTTTCCTAGAAAAATGCCTAGTCAACTTCATATCCATATTTTCAGGCAAAGGATTAGAATGAACTCAAGAATAGAAGGAAGCAACTTTAGTTGTCCTAGATTTCATGCAGCAAATCAAAGATTTGTTTTTATTTTGGGTTTATTGATAAGTTTTTTTTCCAAGAAACTTGTAATGGCTAGTATGATTGTAATTGATCCAGATGGATTTTGGTGGCCACCCACCTATTACACTGGCTCAAAATAGAGTTTTCCACCTGGGCAATTTTTCTACAATTTTTCAGGTCATGAACTTTTGAGGCCGTTTTGAGGCCCTAAAAAACGTTTTTTAGGAAGGAAGGGCATGGAATCTATAGAAGACTCCATGGACCCAAAAGCTAGAGAGAAACATGAGCAAGAACATTGAAATTCCAAGAAAGAAAGAAAACCCAGAACAACCAGTTATTATACCGAGAATCATATGACTACCAACTTGGTTTGAACCCACTAAGAGAAATCAAGTAGAAGAAATGGAAGTTGTGATGAAGAACAATGTATGTAAGATAATGTGAAAAAGACTTATGAATGGAATCATTGCAAGATTTAGGTTCTTCCAGAAGGAAGGAGAAGACTATGACGACAACCTGTTCCAGTAAACCTGATATACCTCTTGTAGTATCCATGGATTGAAATTTGCATGTAAAAGAATTATCTTTCCAATAAATCAAATTAAGAAAGAATATTATACCAAAAAGAGACCCATGTATGCATATGGAAGAAGAACTTGAAACTTGATGCAAAGTATCTCATATACAACAGAAGCGTGGAGAAAACATACTATGGAAGATAAAGTGTATCATAATGGTTATTCAGAAGTCCGGGATGATGGATTGAAAATCTATGGCTAACAGATCTGAAGAAGTTGAAGAGACTCTAATCTAGTAGACTCGTCTTTATATTGACAATTTGGCTTGTTAATGTATTTGGAGAATACTTAGTTGGATATTTGTTTTGTGTATTGTTTAAATTATGACATACAACTACATGAATTTATTGATTCAAATTGGGAAAGGAGTATAAATGACAGAAGAAGTTCTACTTGGATATGTTTTAGTTTGAGATTTTCCACAATTTCAATAGCCAGCATGAAACAAAAGTTTGTTGCAATTCGTACTACAAAAGAAGTGTATATTTCATTTTGTGATGTGGCTCCATAAGTTTATCAGGTGTTGAATTCGACCATGATATATTAATCAGGGCTATGTGAAGTTTCATAAAAATTGTGTTCTAGGACAGGTTGAAGTACATTGAGATCAAGAATTATATTCTACGTGATAAAGTCCAGAATATAGAAGTTGAGGCTCGTGGAAACAACTTCATTATTGGAAAAGGAGGTGATTACTCCCAGGTTGGGAGGGAGCACTAATATGTTATTTATTTATGGGCATTCATTTTCCAATTCGTAAAATGGTCTAGGATGGGAAGTTCCTTTCTAGTTCAGAAAGTGGTTTGATATTTTGGACGGATAAGAATTTTCCATTTTGGAAAATGGTCGATATCAGATAGTCATTTTCATAATGAAAATGGTCCGATAGATTGTTGATGTACCATAGACAATGATTCCCCTTCTGGCCAGTGTGGGGGAATGGTCTAGCAAATTCATTCTTCTTGGTAGTCACTCTGAGTAGTGGTCAAGTAGAATGGTCTGGCTCACTAGGCGGTCATTATTTAGAAGTTCACAGTTGTGAGCAGTTTCAAAGAATGGTACATTTTGGAGGTTGGTGTAGGACAGTCATTTCCATTAGGAAATGGTCTGGATAGTCATTCCCTAGGGAAGACTCATTCTCTACAGGTTGCATTGTGATTAGTGGAAGAGGAATGGCCCAGTTAGTTGAATGGTCTAGGTTCAACAATCAAGGACAATCATTCTCTACGACAAAATCATTCTCTCCAGGTTGCACTATGATTAGTGCCGGAGGAATGGCCAAGTTAGGTGAATGGTCCAGTCTCAGAAATAAAGGAAAGTTATTCTTCTATGCTTTGGAATAATAGTCCAGATAGTCCATGGCTAATGTTTTACCTTTTGAGGGCATATTATCTTCCAAGTTCTCATAAATGTGAGTGGGAGAATGGTCGAGATGACTCGGTTTATATCATGATATTGTTATGCAGGTTGATATCAGATGATATGATTGTTGTGGAGAATGTATGTATGTGGATAGTAGCCATATTCTACTGTGGTGGATGTTTTCCACTGGTTGTGACTATGTGTCACTGGATAGTAGCCATGTGATACTAGGTGTGGTTGTTTACCACTGGATAGTAGTTGTGTACTACTATGGATAGACACATTTTTGTTCTATTGAATGTCATTATTCTGATTTCCATGGAGATTACCACTAGTGTTGGAGATAAGTTCCAACTATATGGATAGTTAGTGTGCTCATGGAAAAATATTCTCCCCGTGGAAAATGGTCTAGGATAGTCATTCTTCTAGGACGCATATCCAGATTAGAAGAATAGTCCTTGTACCCCATGGTGCGACTTCCATCATCTGTTGGAACAATTATTATAGGACATATGTCCAAACTAGAAGAATGGTTCTTGTATCAATCTGTGGAGTGAGTGAATTATTCAACATCATTAATTATTACTCGGATGGAGCAAGGATTCAAGAGATGATGTAGATGATGCTATCAGATGATACTGATAGTGATGATGGTGCTCATAATTTGACCATGAGATAGCCTGTGTGGCTATGATGATGCTACTGGTTGAATGGTTTTTTTGTGCTAAATACCATTGTCTTTAATACCTCCCTATCTAGGAGGGAGTGTTGATATTATTGTATTTGCGAGAGATATTAACCTCTACATGCAACCCTGACAAGACTAGAATATTTCAGGAAGCATGAGAAACCCTAAAATGTTGGATAATAACCCTAGGAGAAAATTCGGCTCAAGAGAATATTTATTATTGAATTATTATCCTCCGGAAGTACAAGTTGGCCCAATTAGGTCACTTGGAGGACTATAAATAAGAGGGCTCCAGAGATTATTTTCCACCTCACCTCTCGCAATTGCATAAATCTAGTGGTGTGCAAGTTTGGAGAGGAGTTTCAGTTGCAGCTGCTGCAACCGGTAAATTTTGGTTTTGGCTTGGACTTTCTCTGGGTTATGGTTTGGAATTTCTTCTTGGATTTTGGTTATTCTTGATTGGTGTGCTAATCCTGGAGAGAGGTATGCTTCCTTGATTGTCTATTGGTTCTAGGGTTTTCTTCCAAAATTATTCTCTCTGTCAAGGTTAAGGTGCTCGGGGGTGGAATTTGTGCCTATGGTTGGGTGACAATATTGAGATATTGTCTATGGTGAAACGATCACACCTATTATTCTAACATGAGACTCATAAACAACATGGTGCTTCAACATATATGGTTGGACCAAAAGAACATAAAAAACATCTAGCAGGGAAATATCACACAATACCTCATCCTTGAAGGGATTGATGTCGTAGGACAAGTGGCATTGTTGGATGACACAAAGATCTCATCCCTGGCAAAGCCACCGAATGTTTTATGGTTGCGGGTTTGGTGTTGTTGAAAATTCCAACTCTTTTACATCCTCTACGAAGATGAGGTTCTTTTGGCTTATGCTATCCACAACGAAATGCAACGAGGTCCTCTTTACCCACATCAATGAATGGAAGAGGCCCTCCTCCTCTTCAAGATCTACTGGTTCTTCTAGTTGGATCGTTGTGGTTGTGAAAATGGCAGTGGGGTCTGCGTCGATGATTTGTCTCCTTCCATCATTTTCTGAATCAGGTTTCGACTCTTTTTATTTGATCTCGACCACCAATGATTATTTTGATTTACATTCATGAGTGTTGTGCCAGGGGATTTTGTGGAATTCGCACCACTTTCCAGTGTCCTTATTCATCTCCCTGTTACCCTTATTTTCCTATAGCTTAGGTTGGTTTTCTGGAGGCTATTTGTTGGGGTCATCTTTAACATACTTTGGTTGTTGCAGATTTGCAGACCCAAACTCCCATTTGTTCTAGTGCTTAAATTTCTTCTAGATTTTGACAACATATCGATAAGCATCTCCCAGTGATGAGATGTCCAAAAAGTTCCATTTTAGTTTAGATATACCTGTGTAGAGCCCCATGGTATTTTAGAACCAAATTCCTCTCATAATATTTGATACCCAACTTGGTGCACAAGGCATGGAAGGTACTAGTGAACTTTGAGACTTCTTGGCCCCTCTCTTGATCCAACACAGTCCATCTCATGTACTGGTATTCATATTTTCCAACAGGGTAATATTGTTCCTTGAATACATCTACAAAATATTCCTAAGTGGGTCTATCCTCAAACATTCCATACTCTATGGAAATTTTCTTACAGTAAGTTTCTCAAAATTGTTTGACATGGGGGAGAGCCTTAAGGAGAATGAAGGTGATATTTCCCCTATCGGAGAAATTGTGCACATATAAATAACCTTCTAGTAGATTTAACCATTTTTCTAGAGCATTTGCATCTATCTAACCTTCAAATATGGGAATATCAAAATTAACTTGTACCTTGAAAAGAGCGGTGCCTCGAAAGTGGATGCTTGATGAAGATTCATCTATTGTTATCGGTACACATCGAAGGATGCGGGAAAAATTATCCATCATTTCATCCCTCTGTCATGTGATATCTTGCTCGAGAAATAGATTAATAGAATTTTTTTCTCCCACATTTCTCTTTTCTTCTGCCATGGGAGGCCACTTGGGATGGTTTTCCTCAAGAGAAACTAGCTTGAGACCTAACTCTCTATACCTCGACCTCGTTAGGGACATGCACTAAGAAACGAGAAGGAATTATTGATTCATATTTTATGAGAAGAACAAAATGAATATAAATCTATATTATTAACACAAAGATACAATGAACAACAACAAAGATCTAGTAAAAATGTGGCTTCTATTCAATAAAGAAATATGTTGAAACTGTAAAATGCAGAATGAAACAAACTTGCTAGAATGCTTGTGGCTTATCTTTGAGAAGGGTGGTTATGGATGTGATCACTCACAAGAAGATAGTGTTTACAATGAGGCTCTAACCCCGGAATATGAAAGGCCAAAAGATCTGCGATCCCCAATTGAGGTAGTTAATACATCAACTTCTCGAGGGAATAAATTTTTCATACGATCTCCATTTGGGGTGCTTGATACCTCGTAGGAAAGGCTTATCCAAGAAGTACAACTTTTACCAGGGTTCAAGTTATGCTATTGATAATCCCTTCCCCCCCAAAATTCCAAACAAAATGTCATTTAGGGCCTCAAAATGACCCCAGAAGTTTGGGACTCGAAAAACTTTAAAAAACTACCAAAATGGAAAACTATTCTTTGATCCAGTGGAATAGGTGGTGGCCACCAATATCCATCTGGATCATTCCTACCCCCTTAGGAATCAATGTTCCTCATTGCATCAAGTTTCCATGGAATATGAGGAAGCTTTTGCTAAATATAAACCTTGGTGAGTTGCTTTCCCTGTTGGAGAAGTTTTCATGCTTAGCTTGCTGAAGGTTGTAATGAACTTGTTGTTGGAGGGGTTGGATATGTTCAAGAAATATAGCTGCATGATTTACTTTAGTGTTGGAGGACTATGTCGGTGAATATGCAACATGAAGGGCTCTATTGTTACCTTGTTGGACTGGGAAAAGTGGATGAACCACCGTAGGTGTAGCAAGAATATATTTGTTCTTTTCTACAATATTGTCAATCTACTTTGGTTATATAGAAAGGTCTTGGGTTGAGGATACATTTGTTGTAGTGTCCTTCTGATCACCTTTTGAGAAGATTGTGAAGAGGTTGAACTTTGTGGTATGAGAGATTACTTTACAGCACTGTTTTTCGGTACAATAGTCAAAAAAACCTATGGTGTCCTGTAGGGATGACCCCCTAGAGTAACAATGAAGCTACAATGTCGAGACTCATAAACAACATAAAACATCCACATATATGGTTATCCTATCAGAACATCACACACTTCCAGTAGGGAAACATCATACAATACCTCATCCTTGAAGGGCTTGATGTCATATGACATGTGACACTGCTCACTGACATGAAGATCTCATCCTTGGCAGAGCTATCTGATGTTGTATGGATTCAGGTGTTGTGTTTTTAGTAAATCCAATTGCTTGAATACCTCTACTGAGATGAGGTTCTTCTGTCTTCTTCTATCAATAATAAAATGCAACGAGGTCCCCTTCACGCACATCTGTGAATGGAAAAGGTGATCCCCCTCCTCAGGATCCTCTTGTTCTTCTGGTTGGATTGTTGTGATCGCAATAGTAGAAGTGGGTTATGCATCAACTATATGAATCCATTTATTATTTTATGAATAGGAGACCGAGTAGGGGCTTGAATCTGTTTCTTTGAGCTCAACCATCAATGATTGTTTCGAGCGACATTCATCGGTGTTGTGCCAAGGGATTTTTTGGAAGTTGCACCACTTCTCAATGTCCTTTTTAGTATTCTTGTTTCCCTTCTTTTCCTGTGGCTTGGACTGGTTATATTGAGGTTAAATGTTCTGTGAGTTAGGGCTTCCTTTACCATACTTTGGTTGTTGCGTATTTACAGGCCCAAATTCTTGCTTGTTATTCTACTTAAATTTCTTCTCGATTTTGACAACATATCGATAAGAAACTCTTAGGGATGAGATTTCCAAAAAATCCATTTCAGTTTGGATGTACCTATGTAGAGCCCTGAGGTATTTTAGAACCAGGTGTTGCTTAGATTCTTTGATACCCAACTTCATGCACAAGGTATGGAAGGTATTTGTGAACTCCAACATTGTTTGGTCCTGATTTGGATGCAACGTGGTCCATCTCATGTATTGATCATCATAGTTTCCCACAAGGCAATATTTCTCCTTGAATGCATCCATAAACAAATACCAAGTGGGCTCGACCCCAAATATTCCAGACTCCTTTGTGTAATTTTCTTCACAGTAAATTTCCCATCAATATTTGGCATGGGGGAGAGCCTTAATAGGTGCATGCAGAGAGAATCCAAATAAACCATACCACCACCAAAATTTAAAATGACCACCAATAAATACAACAACAAAATGAAGATACAAATTCCCCACTTGGGTACACAATATTATAGAGAAATGTGGTTTGAATTTAATTAAAACCAAGGGAGATAACTTTTAGTGCCCTATAATTTTCTCAAGGTTGAAAGTCTGAATTGAGTGTTTGAAATATATTAGGATATTGAAGAAAATGGTGTTTGAAAGGGTAATGAAGTGGTCCTAAGGATACTTATCATCATATCAAGTGTCAAACTATCAATTAGTGACCTTCATCCATCAATCAAATCCAAACAATAGAATAAAATGTAGAAATGACTTCTTTTTGTAGTCAACTTGAAACTCAGTTTCTGAAAATATTCAAATGAATGTTTTAAAATTGAAAGAGAATTTTATAAAGAACGATCCTATTCACAAAAACCTCTCTCCATTTCTTCACAGGTGTCATGGTTTGGAATATTCGAATGGATATTTACAACCTATTTTTCGGATTTAAACATTTAATGATTTCCTTTTTAGTCATTATCTTTGGGCATGGATTCTGATACGCTGGAGAGGAATTTATGAAAACTGAAAGAGGATTCTGTCATTAATGAGCCCATTCACAAAAATGTCTCTCATTTTCTTCACATGTGTCATTTTTTGGAATATCCAAATGGATCTTTACAGTCTAGTTTTTAGATTTAAACATTTAATGATTTCATGTTTTAGTCATTATCTTTGAGCACAAATATCGAGACGTTGGAGAAGAATTTTGGAAAACTGAAAGAGGATTTTGCAGCACACAAACCTATTCACAAAAAAATATCTTAGGTTTGTAACATCTATAATTATTCAAGAGATATGATGTTATATTTGACCCCTATTTTCCAGAAAATTTATTCTTGTTTTCTAGTAGGCAGTTCTAAACATGTTGCTATAATTTTGTAACCAGATCCAACTTTGGGAAGTAGTTGAGCTAGACCTTCTTAGCTTGGGGAACAATATTTTCTATATATATTTGTAATTTTTATTGACTGAGGTTTTGGAAGAAGCATGGAGTTCATTTTGTCTTTATTACTTTTTAATCTCTTTTGAAGTTTAATAAAATATTAGTGCAAAAGTACAATGCTATTCGTACCAGAGATTCTTGTGGTGGTGATCTGAAGTATGTGTTTTCCTCTCATGTATGTATTTCCTATGCTTTTTTCTCATTTCATATTTAACCTTTATATTCTTAAATTGGAAGGATAATGGTCTAGAATTCATCTCATATTGATGCTTTAGATTCAAGCAATTTAAGTATTGTTATCTCTTCTTAACTCAATCAAAATTCATCTCAGTTGGTGCTATGAATGTGGTTAGTTGTTTTCTCTTTATTCCATCATACAACAACAATATTCAAAATGAAATATTATCACCTATCTAGCCTTTTATTCCTTGATATTTCTACCACCAGTCACTGATAATTCCATTTTCTTCAAAGTTGACTCCATGCTCAATGGATTTATCTCTCTACTCTTCCACCACATATTAAGACCTTATTTCTATTTCAGATCTGACCATTGAGCCTAATTTACATTAAGAGATCTCTCTATGGTTTGGAAAGGCCAAATTCGAATCCCTAAGTGTTATGTGGTTACCTCTGTGGTTTCCCTCCCGTAGCCAAGGGAAATTATAGAGTGATAACATTTTTGGCATCGTTGTCAGGGAACGAAAGTGAAATATTCCCTAGAAGAAACAACAAAGTTCAAAATTGATTTCTGATGGTGAACAAAATCTAAACACATGAAGGTTGTACCATTCACACGGCGACTCCAGTTGTAGACAAATCTAAAGCTCAGAATTTTCATGGAGACTCCACTATCCAAAGACTCAGTAGCGTAAAGAATTTCATGGTGACTCCACTAGTTGAAGATGGATTATCAATCCACGAGGTATGATCCTATCGACCGTGCCCACATTCCCGGTTTTCCAAATAAAATGCCTCATGTAGATTGACAGACATATTTGTGAAAATTCATAGATCACAAAGGAGACGATGTTGCTTTGCACTTGGTTAAATTTCACATGCATGTGCATAAGCTAAGGGTTCAATTTCATGAAGACTTTTTGATGAAGATGTTCATGGCCACTTTGGAGGGAAAGAAAAAAAAATGGTATGAAAATTTACTGTTTGCAGGTCTTTATTCATTACAAGATTTTCATGCATCATTTTATCAACATTATAAAGAATCGTATTCATCTTTGTTGCTAGTTCAAAATAGTTGTGATCATTTTGAAAATTTCATTCAAAATTTGGAAAATTTTTATGGCGATGAATAGTTCATGGATGAAGAAATCCTAGAATCTTTGTACGAAAACCCTTTTCACCACCAACAAGAAATGGTAGCTTCTCTCTTAGATGAAAATGAAACCGAGTAGGCTTTTAATGATAACAACCATATTCCTATTCCTGAATTTGATGAAATTCCGCAATAGTCTTTCCAACTTTTGTGTGACCAAGAGAGAGATCAAGATAGTCAGTCAAATGGATATTTAGTCCTTTCATTCTATGAAATTTTATGTACAAAAAATTTAGACTCAAAGCCAATTCATGACATAGAGTTTCAAGAAGACAATGAAGAAGTAGTTGTTTTCTATGATTTTTGTGAAAACAAGAGTTTTGAATTTGCATGCCTAAGAACTCTAAATAGTGAAACAATTCATGATCAGTTTCAAGAACAAGATGTGCATGGATTTGTTTTTCTTGATTCTTCTAAAAATCAAAATGGCATACATGAAGAGCCACTGGTTACACATGACAACTATGATTTAAAATTTTAGGAAAGCAAAAAAATTGTATATGATACTTTTCAATCTATTATAGAGGAAGACAATGAAGAAATTTTTGGTTTCTTTGATTCCTTTGTAAGTCAAGATTGTTGTTCTCTTGAATCAAATGAAGAAGGACCTCTGGATATTCATCAAACACATATAATTGCTCTTTCATTTGAATATATAAAAGATCATACAAAGTCCTATCTTGATTTAGATTATGAGAAATATGAACAAATGGCTCCCTTGCATTTTGAAAATGATCTGAAGATGGATGAAATAGAACAAAAACTAGGATTTAATCATACATAATATTTGTGTCCTTTTGTTGATTTTCAAGACCCTTTTGCAAGTCTGTTGCAATCATCAGGGAAAATGATTCTTACATATTCTTTTATATTCTTATTAAATTCATCAGGGAAAATGGATTTTGTTGTATTCATGCACTATGGGTATCGGTTTCAGCTAGGGTTTGAGTTGTCATTTTCTATGTTTTTATGTCTGCTTGGAAATGTTGAATGCATGCTTCAATCAAGTATCGAGTTTCTTGATTGGTTTCATTGGCATTATTGTATCACTTGATCCATTGTTATTTTAGCAACTTAGAGTAGGTAAGTATGATGAATAGTCTCATTAATATGAGCATATTTTCAACAATAATTTTTCAGTTCAGATTCTAGTGTACAGTTTGGGTTGCAGTTTGATTTCAGTTGGAGAAGGATACAAGTAAGTTTGTAGGTTGGGAACAACCCAATGGATGAAGGAACTTGGTCAACGGATTCTTTGTTGCCTCATAGGGAGGAAAACATCCTCATCAGAGCTGATGTTAGTGTCCTATAATTTTCTCAAGGGTCAAAGTTTGAATCGAGTGTTTGACATATATTAGGATGTTGAAGAAAATGGTGTTTGAAAGGGTAATGAAGTGCTCCTAGGGATGTTTATTGTCAAATAGTTGGATTAGTTTGATGGAAATTTGGTATGTATTGTTGGTTTTCATTGATGTCAACCATTGGAGAGTGATATTGTAGATTGATGTCAACCCTTGGAAAAAGTCCAATAGAGAATTCGGGTAGCACAACGGTTTGGGTAATGGACCCAAGTTTGTTTGATGTATAATGGTATAAGTTTGAATACATTTTAAGGTAAGAATATTATATATGGGTATTACTGTCATTATATTTCCAGTGGTATGTGGAACGCCACATAACTCCTCACGATTAGATATTTATGGCCATGTGAAGTTGGAGAACCCAGGTTTGGGTAATGGACCCAAGTTTGTTTGATGGATAATGGTATGAGTTTTGATATATTTTCAGGTAATAATATTCTATATGGATAGTACATGTCATGCCATTTCTAGTGGTATGTGGAACATCACATAACTCCTCGCGGTTAGAGAGTTATGGCCATGTGAATTTTGAGAACCCTCATGAGTCATCTAGAAACCCCAAAAGGTCAAAGTAGTCAAAGTGGTTTAAGATATTTTTAGAAGGTAAATAATAAAGTGAAGTGATGAGTGTACTATAATTAAAAGTGAATACAAAATAAATTATTTAAATAATCAAGTTAATGGATAAATTACTAAGTTGACAAGTGGTTAGCCCTAAAATAAGGAAAGTGGTTTAAGATGGTTAGAAGGTAACCTCTTGAGGTAAAGTGAAGTGATGAGTGTACTATAAGTCAAATTGGATACAAAATAAATTATTTAAATAATAAATTTAATGGATAAATTACTAATTAAACATGTGGTTAGAAGTTGGTTAACCATAAAATAAGGAAAGTGGATTAAGATGGTTAAAAGGTAACCCCGTGAGGAAGCTACATGAAAGTATAAATAAGATGCAAGGCTCTCTCATTTTAATCACACTTGAGAATATTGAATATCTACAGGTGAATGAGTTAACAAAAGGATATATAAGACAAATTTCAGAGAGAAGGTGAAGTAAAGATGACTAAAATTCAAGGGAGGATAAATTCTTTTGAGGATTCTTTATAAGGTATGTTATTTACAGGTCATCTCACCATTTCCGCGATAACTTTTTTTTCTAGAATTATTCATACCATGAAATTGATAGGCCATTGAGAAAACATATCCAAGTATTTGTGGTACGAATTTAAGCTTGTGGGTGGTTATAGTTTTTGTTTTACACTCAGTGGAAAATAGGGTTTGTGGCTAGTCCCAAAACTAGCCTAAAACAACTGTTTCAAGTAAAAACATCATAACTTCTTCATAAAAGATACAAATTAAGTAAGAAAAAATGTGGTGGTTAGAGTACAGTCTGTAGTATTATGGGTAAAATTTTTAGATCCATACAACAAATATTCCGTGTGGGGCACGCTCTACAAGTTCGATCTATAGAATAAGCCATAATTCAACAAGGTATGCCATTTTTTCTATAACTCCTTTTCTGAGAGGTTCCAAGCAGTGAAACCTAGAGGAATTGCATAAAACATACTGAAGAACATTTTGTACTATTTTCATTTCTTTTTTCATTATAGGTACATAGTTATTATTATTTCAAGTTAGGGTTGTTGACTAATCCAAAACTAGTCATTTGAGACTAAAGAAAAGTTTGATGAAAATGCTAGTCTCTTGTTGTTAAAGTTAAGGAAGGTTTGCAGGTATGTGATCATATACACTAGGTCTATTACAGAGTTACAAATCAGATTTGGATGATGAAATTGATGAGGGATTTTGGTTGAGGTACATGTTGGGTACATGGTTGAGACAAGTAGTTGATGAGTTGGCACATACATGAGGTGTATAGTTGATGATGTTGGTACATCTTGATGAGTAGTTGATACATGATTGCTACATACTTAGTACATGGTTGGAGGCACTTGTTAGTAGTAGTTTTGACACATGGTTTATGGATGATGCAACATACTTGTATTGGTATATTATTATAAGCACATATTGATCTTGGTGATGATTATGAGTTCGTGTGTCATGCTTAGTTGATGCAAATCTTTAAGAGTTGTCTTGTTTATTGATATTGATGATTAGATATGATTTGGTTGATAAGATTGATGAGACAGGTTGCTATGATAGGTTGTTTAGACAGGTTGTTGTGATAGGTTATTTGTATAGGTTTGGTGCATGGTTGATGCACTTGTTCATGGTACAGGTTGAGGTACAGGTTGTTGCATGGTTGATGGAATTGTTTATGGTACAGGTTGATTACAGGTTGAGGTACATGTTGATGCATGGTTGATGCATGGTTCAGGTTATTAGTATAGGTTGTTTGGTATAGGTTTACAACATTATATCTCACAGTGATAGTGTGACAGTGGTTCCATCATTCTACTTATACGTCAGGGTGGTTGGACGGGGCAAGGACAGGTAGTTGTAGCCACCTTCTAGTTGTAGCTGGAGAACATAGGGGGTTGTAGCCTCCTTCTGGTTATAGCCTCCTTCTGGTTGCAGCCAAAGAATTGGGGAGTTGGAGCTTCCCTCAGGTTGTAGCCTGAGAAACTAGGGGGTTGGAACCTCCTTCCAGTCGTAGCTGGAAAACAAAGGAAGTTGGTACTTCCAATGAATGTAATTCTTCAAGACATATAAGAAAAAACATTATGTGGTTTTCTCCCTCTTTGGGTTTCCACGTAAAAACATTGGTGTACTGTGTATGTGTATGATTGCTCATTTTTTCATTGTTTATTTACTCTACAATTATTGGATGATAATGCTACACTAATATAACACTTGCATCATATGGTTAAAAATGATTAAATTGCTCTATTACTGATTCACCCCCCCTCTCAGTAATCCAATAGTTATCATCATATAAAGTGCCAAACTTCAATCAATGACCTTTATCCATCAATCAAAGCCAAACAATAGAAGAAAATGTCAAAATGAACTTCTCTACGCAAGTTCATTGTGCAAGTTTGCTACACAAGTTCTAGAAATGACTGTTTTTCTAGTCAATTTCAAACTTAGTTTTTAAACAAATGAAAATGAAAATTTGAAAATTGAAAGAATTTTTTTTCAAGAATGAGCCCATTCACAAAAACATCTCTATGTTTCTTCACAGGTGTCATGGTTTGGAATATTTGAATGGATCTTTACAACCTATTTTTCAGATTTAAACATTTAATGATTTCTTGTTTTAGTCATTATATTTGGGTGTGGATCCCATGACTCTGGAGAGGATTAATTTTGGAAAATTGAAAGAGAATTTTTTCAAACAATAGAAAATTCACAAAAACACCTCTCTGTTTCTTCACAGGTGTCATGGTTTGGAAGATTCAAATGGATATTTACAACCTATTTTTCAGATTTAAACATTTAATGATTTCTTGTTTTAATCATTATCTTTGGGTGTGGATCCCAAGACACCGGAGAGGAATTTTGGAAAACTGAAAGAATATTTTTTCAATGAATATCCCATTCAAAACAACATCTCTCAGTTTTGTAAAAAATATCATGATTTGAGGGATATGATGTTATCTTTGAACCCTATTTTCCAGAAAATTGATTCCTATTTCCTAGCAGATAGTTCTAAATGTGTTGCTATAATTTTGTAACCACATCTAAATTTTGGAAGTAGTTGATGTAAATGTGTTGAAACTACACAAAATATATCTATTTGGAAAATACCACACACATTTGCAGAGATAAATTGAGAAAGAAGAAGAAAGAGAGAAAGAATGGAAGAATTCTCATTAACCGTTATGAATAATGAATAATTTACACATGATATACTATGTGTAACTCAATCAATGTGCACTGGAGGAGAAACAATGTGCCATAGTGGTGGTATAGAGTGACCTGGACACACACCATAAGTTACGGGAGTGAACTGCCACCTAGTATAGTCTCTCAGGTAGTTACGAAAGTGAACTACCACCTAGGTGAGTTAACTAGTCAACTAGTCTTCAATTAACTGACTAAAACAGAGTGTAGTGAGGAGTATATCATGAAATAAAGGGTAATGTGCCAATCTGGTGATGAAACCAAGGCAAGTTATCATTATCATGGTGATGATCCCAATGTTTCATGGTGACAATACCAATGCAACAACTAGACTCAACTCAACTAGTCAAACTGAAGTGACAACTGAAGAGAATATTCTCTAGGTGGAATATTATCCCCTAAAATATAGGAGACTAGATAATGACTAATTATGACTAATAAACAAGGAAAAACCTTAGGAAAAAGAAATTCTAGGTGTGTGTGAGGTAACTCCAACACCCCCCCTAAACATCACTATGGTGAAATTAAAGAATGGGTCACGAGAATGAGGCCATGTTAGGTACCCAAATACAAAAGATACATTGAAATAAAGTGAGGAAAGAGGGAAAACCTCATCGGAAAGCCCCCCCTCAAGGTACAATGTATGTAAAAATAAGAACTGACAGTTGTTAAGAAACTGTGTCCTTCACTCCAAGATGACTTCACAGAGAATGAAACTTATGCTCAGTGAAGGTCTTGGTGAATATATATGTCGTCTGTTTTGCTGAAGGACAAAATTGTAAGTTGATGATCCCCTCACGTACTAGGTCCTGGATGTATTTCATGTAGATCTCGATGTGATTCATCTCCTGCCTATGAATTGGATCTTTGTATATATTCAGAGTGCTCTGTTTGTCACACCAGATGATGATCGACCGATGAAACTAAATGGCCAAATCAATGAGAAAATGTAGTAGTCACATAGCCTGAATGTTTATGTTAACTACCCCTATGTAGTCTACCTCGACTGAAGATAGAGAAACATAATCTTGCTTCTTTCTCGACCAAAATATAGGCCCAGAACCAAGACTGAGTGAGTAACTAGATGTGGACTTGCGATAAGTGTTATCTCCAGCCCAGTCAGAATCAGTAAACCCGATGAGATATAATGTAGATTCTGCTGAATAATGAATCCCAAAGGTGATGGTGTCCTATACGTATCAAAGGATACACTTTGCATCCTTCCAATGTAGCTCATGTGACTCCTGCATGAACCTGGAAACTGCACCAACTGCATAGGAAAGGTATGTTCTGGAGTGTGTGAGATACAACAAGCTCTCCACTAGATGTATCTACAAGGTGTTGTCAACCAATGGAGTGTCCCTGCCATCCTCATATTTGACTCCTGATAGAAAAGGAGTCGGAGAAAACTTGCAGTATCTCATGTGAAATCTCTCAAGGAGATCTCATTCATACTTGGCCTGATATAGTTTGATGCTTGATGCATACTGAATGATCTTGAGTCCAAGGAAGAATTGTAGCAGACCCATGTCTTTCATCAAAAACCTGTCATGCAAAATCCTCTTGACTGAAACAATCGCTCAAGTAAAACAACCAGTGATCAACAAATCATAAACATACAGAACTAAGAGTATAAGTGAGTCAACTGTTCTGAGCATGTAGACATTTGGGTTTGATTTACAATGTACAAAGTTCTATGACAACAGTTAGGAGTCCATCTTGGCATACCATGCCCTTGGATCCTGCTTGAGGACATAAAGGGACTTCTTCAGCTGAAAGACCAAAGATGAGTCCTACATAAATCCCTGGGGTTAGTCGATATAGATCTCCTTAGAGAGATCACCGTGAAGAAATGAATTCTTCACATCCATTTGATGGACTTCCCATCCCTTGGATACCGCAATGGAAATTTCCAATCGTATGGAATCCATCTTTGCTACTGGAGAAAAGGTCTCATCATAGTCAATGCCATGCACCTGTTGAAATCCTTTGGAAACAATCCTAGCTTTGTATCTACTAATCTTTCCATCCACTATGCTCTTGGTCCTGTAGACCCATTTTCATATGAAAATTTTCCTCCCAGAAGGAAGGGGAACCATATCCCAAGTCTAGTTCTCTAGGAGGGAGTTGTACTCCTCCTGCATGGAGGATTCCCAAAATGGGTTTCTAGTATCCTTTCCATCAGACTGTGGATCTGAAAAATGAACCAAGAAAATATTCCTGAATGGAAATGGTTTAGTGGAAATGAGTGCAACAAGAGTCTCCTTGAAATTAGATAGAGTCCTCCTAGTATCGGTTGGATCACCAACAAGATCCCCTGTATCCTAAAGAGTAGTATGTGCCCACTTAGGCCTCTTCTCTGGATCTGCAACTGCATTTGGATGCTCTGAGTTGCATATGACTATACGAAATCTGTAGCTAAATCCTCTAAGTCCTCTGAATTAGAACTATCATATGAAGAAGAGTCGACATGTGCATTCTCATCATCTCAGACAAGTAGAAGAATGAAGGTGTCTACATGCGGCTGCTGAGGTGCATGCGAGACACTTTCCTCGAATTGGACACTACACTCAATGATGAGTTGGTCCAAGGAAATATCAATAATCATATATCAATTCACACCATTGGGGTATCCAATGAAAATACACTCAGTTCTCTGTGGATCAAGTGTCTTCCTCATTTCAAAGAGAATTTGGTCCCATGCACGTCAACCGAAAATACAAAAGTGGGTCACTTCTAGTTTGAGGCCACCTAAAGCCTCGTAGGGGGTCTTATCCTTGACAGATATATGGGGAGATCTGTTTTGGATGTATATTGCACAATTATGTGCTTTGGCCCATATTCTACGTGGTAGTGACTTTGCATGCAACATGCAAGATTCCATCTCTTTTAGAGATCTATTTTTCCATTCAGCAGCTCCATTTTGCTGTGGAGTATAGGGAACTATGTTGCAAATGAATCCCTGCCTCATGGAAAATATTATGGATCTCATGATTGACATCCTCTCCCCCATTATCATTTCGAAGGACTTTGATTTTCTTTTTGGACTGTGTCTCAACCATGGATTTCAAATCTTTAAGGTGTTGAAAGACCTCATATTTTTCCCTTATAAAGTAAATCCATGTAAAACATGAGAAATCATCAACAAAAATGAGAAAAAAACTCACTTTTCTGATAGATGGATGTGGAAAAGGATGCATGAGGTCACTATGGATCAGACCTAAAGGCACAAAATCTCTCTAAGACTTTCCTTTGTCGAATTTCTCTCGAGGGTGTTTTCCAATAACACATCCCTCACATACTCCCTTGGAGAAATGGATGTATGGCCATTGGTAGACCATCAACCAATATTTTATTGCTAAGTTGTTGCATATATATGAAATTCAAATTTCCAAACCTTTCGTTCCATATCCTACTACTTTCATCAACATGGGTAAGCATTAAAGAAAAGTCTGGCTCAATAAATTTAGAAAATGTATACAATCTAGATTGATGATTTACCTCACCAGTAGTAGCCCCGAAGTTGGTTTTCATTTCATAGATGTCCATTGAATTTGGTGTGAATATGAATTTCTTTCTAGTGCCGTAATTCATCATTTGATACATGGAGAGAAGGTTTACAAAACATTTGGGAATGTGCAACACATTCTCGAAGCATCGGTTGGTGAGTTCAATCCTTTCTTTTTCGGTGACTTTGACTGGAGAGTTTTCCCCCATCAGAATGGGAGGACCTTTGCATGCATTCAATGAATAATAGAAAACCTTTTTGGAAGCCATGTGATGTGATTCTCCTAAATCTATGATCCAAGAATTGGGAGAGGATTCGATGGCAATCAAGGCATGGCTAGAATTTACTTTCTTGGGATTCTGATCTTCTGGCTTCTTCATCTTGGCACCCTCGGGGATGCAATCACCAAGGTCGTTTTGCTAAAGTATTTCAGTCATTAGACCTATTTTTTTTTTTGTATTCATGTGGATTCTGGATGGAATCCTTTGTGACAGTATGTGCATTTATCCCCTTTTATTCCCTTTTCCCCTTTGGATCCGGAGGCATCGGTGAAGGGTTTTGTGTACCCTTCCTTATTCGGATGTGAATGAGATTTCCTTTTTTCTTTATCTATATTTTTATGATATTTATGGTTGCAATCTTGAACAATGAGTACATGATCCTTTGGACCTTTGATTTTTCCCATGTTGATGAGATTTGTTTTCTCTTGTGTCAGGGATTCGATAAAGTCCTCAAGAGAAGGCATCTTCCAGGTGGCTACATAGGTGAATCTGAAAGAATGGAATGTGGATACAAATAAAGAGAATTTAGGAACAAGTTTGGAGAGAATGGTGACAACCATTTGTTTCTCCTCCTTAGATTTATCAACCCCGCAAGCTTTGAGTTGTGACATTAAATACTTGAATTTTGTAAAGAAATATTCGATATTGTTGAAGATTTTTGGATCCAATGTGAGAAATTACACCTCCAACATGTGTCCCTTCATATCATCCTATTTTCCAAATATCCCTTCCAAGGTGGTCCAGGCGTCATTAGGAGTCTTACAAGAAGATGTGTGAAAAAGGAGATCGAGAGAAATAAGACTGCAAATTGTTTTGAATGCTTCATCCAATCGATTTAAATACTTGGATTTTTCTATGGATGATATCAGTTATGTATCTATATTCAAGGTTAACCTATACAATCCTCTGGTTTAGAGATGTATGACTATTTTCTCCTTCCATGCAAAGTAATTGTAAGGTGTAAGAATGAATTCTTTGGGGAAATCCATATTTCCACTGTCTTCAATATTTTGTACCTGAAAAATATTTTGGTGTATATTTTGCTTAGTAGTCTGTTGGATTTGATACGATGTAAATGTGTTGAACCCACACAAAGAGAAATAAGAAGAAAGAGAGAAGCCATGGAATAATTCTCATTAACCGTTATGAATAATGAATAATTTACACATGATATACTTTGTATAACTCAATCAATGCACACTGGAGGAGAACCAATGCACCATATTGGTGGTCTAGAGTGATCTGGACACACACCAACAATTATAGGAGTGAACTGCCACCTATTATAGTCTCTCGGGTAGTTATGGGAGTGAACTGCCACCTAATTGAGTTAACTAGTCAACTAGTCCTCAGTTAACTGACTTAAACAGAGTGTAGTGAGGAGTAGATCAAGGGTAATTCACTAGTCTGGTGATGAAACCAAGGAAATTGTGCATTAGCATGGTGATGATCCCAATGTTTCATGGTGACAATACCAATGCAACATCTAGACTAAACTCAATTAGTCAAACTAAAGTGTCAACTGAAGAGAATATTCTCCAGGTGGAATATTCTCCACTAAAACATAAGAGACTGGATAATGACTAATTATGACTAATAAAAAATTAAAAACCTTAGGAAAGATAAATAGTATGTGTGTGTAAAGTAACTCCAATAGTTGAGATCAACCTACTCATCTTGGGGACGAGTCTTTTCTATATATATATTTCTAATTTTGATTGACTAAGGTTTTGGCAGAAGCATGGAGGACATTTGTCTTGAATACTTTGTAATCTCTTTTGAATTTTAATGAAATATTAGTGTAGAAGTATTGTGCTATTCATACCAGAGATTCTTGTGGTGCTGATCTCAGGTATGTGTTTCCCTCTCATGTATGTATTTCCTGTGTTCTTTTTTTATTTCATCTGCAACCTTTATATGATTAAATTGGAAAGCTAATGGTCTAGAATTCTTCTGATATTGATGCTTTATATTCAAGCAATTTAAGTATTGTTATATATTATTAACTCAATCATAATTCATCTCAGTTGGTGCTATGAATGTGGTTAATTGTTTTCTCTTTCTTCCATGATACAACAACAATATTTCAATTGAAATATTATCACCTATCTAGCCTTTTCTTCCTTGATATTTCTACTACCATTCACTGATAGTTCCATTTGATTCAAAGTTGAATCCATGCCCAATGGATTTCTCTCTCTACTTTGCGACCACATCTTAAAACCTTATTTCTATTTCAGGTCTATCCACTGAGCCTAATTCACATTGAGAGATCCCTCTCTGGTTTCGAACAACCATATTCCAAGACCAAAGTGGCCTGTCGTTACCTCTGTGGTTTCCCTCTCACAACCAATGGAAATTGCAGATTGATAACAATAACCAAACAAGAATTAATGTTTTATTTTTAACCAAAATTGTAGCTTTATATTAAATAAAGGGTTGTTCCATGGGAAACACTAAGTTCAAAAGAGATTAAAAAATTCAGGTTCTAAGCTTGTGTATTCACCTATAACCATCATACTACTAGTGTCATACATTTCCTTATCAAACTTCCAAATATATTGACTACATATATCTCTTACAAAGTAAGCCTAGAAAAACATGACTCTAAAATACGTTAATAATGAGAAGATTCATTATCTGGTACATTTGTTTTCCCCCATAAGGTAGTGTATATTCTTCCACATCCATAGGCGTTGTGCCACATTCTCCTTGCACAACATCAGAGAGTCCAAGGAGAGAAATCACTAAGGCCCAATTGATGGAAATTGACTTTGAAGGTTGTGGAAAAAACAAATATCTCAAAAATGGCACTTTGCTTCTAGAATTACTATCTGTTGGGTGAGGTTCATAGTAGTAAGTTCCAAGTCCCCATTTCTATCCATGACCTATTGTAAGGCAATGATATGAGATTCAATAATTTCTTCATGTCTACGAAGAATACACTTGAAGTTGCTCTAGGAGGGTTCCATTATTGCATTATACAGATTCTTATAAGTTCTAGAACACCAACCACCACCAATCCATTCATCGAGAATGTATAAAACAAGGACAAATAAAAAATCAAAATAACCAAAATTTCAGTGACATGTTAACCCAATTCTCAAATTGATAACAAGTGAATACAGAGAGCATGAACAATTAAACCATACCACCACCCAAATTTAGAATGACCACCAAGAAAGAAAACACCAGAATGAAGATGCAAATTCCCCACTTGGGTACTCAATATTATACGGAAATATGGTTTGAAGTTAATTAAAAACAATAGAGATAACCTAAAAACCAAGGGGATCTTGACCCTAATAGGATTCAAATCCAGTAATGAAATTATATCACCAAGAAATGTTGAACCCTTGTAGTGAACAAAGGCCCCATAATAAAACCACAAGACACGTACACATGTATGCAGAGAAAACCCAAATAAACCATACCATCGCCCACATTTAGAACAACTACCAAGAAAGGAAAAACCATAATGAAGAGAGAAATTCCCCAATTTGGTACTCGAAATGAAACAAAATTGATGTTTGAAATTATATATAACAAAAGGAGAGAACCTAACTACCAAGGGAGACCTGACCTGAAGTGGACTCAATTCTAGCAATGAAATATCACCATGAAATGATGAAACCTCGCAGAGAACATAGGCACCAGAGTGAAACGACTAGATGCGACCCCTTTCTTCAACATCTCTAAACGCCATGACTAGAACCATTCCTTGATATAACAAAAAACCATACAAGTGAAAATAAATGTGCCCATTGGTTTTATAGCCCTAGATATGTGTGAAATACCTGATCACATGCCCAATTAAAATAGATCCCTACCACTTTTCCTTCCCATTTCTTTCCCTTGTCATAGCATTTAAGGAAGAGGGAGCCACTCTTTGACCCTACTCAAAATGATTTCCCCTTATGCTAGGCTAGTTCCAAACATTTCCCACCTATCTGCCTCATGATTAAGCTCACACTTGACATGGAACAATTTGAAGTTTGTCCCATCAAGGAGAACGAGAGAGTGTGACATAACACTTAGGAATCCATTGTTCCCAATGAAATTCCTTTAAATAAGTTCCATGATCACCATCATAGAATCACCATAATAGAATCACCTAATATTGAAATATTTTGAATGTTCGTCCCTATAGTGATTCGAATGCCTTCCCAAATGGTATAGGCCTCAAATAAATTATTGGAGACTTGACGAAGACCCAAGAGAAAGAATAATCCATTATATTTCCTCCAAGATCACATATTATCCCCTTTTAACGTGCCACCCCTAGGTTTTTTTGAGAGGCCCAATCAAAGAAAAGAAAACTTGAGTACTGATGAGAGAGATGCTCCTTAAATTCTTGATCCATTAATTTAATATCCTATCTAGGAAGAGGAACATTCAAACGATTGGATAAGGAAGCACTCATCCTTATTTTATTTATCCATTTTTTTCACACTCATATTACACCTACTCTTTCCAAACTATAATACCTTGCATATATTCTGAGAGCAGTGAGGGGGACATTACCGAAATGTTTCTGGGCCACCTCATCTCATCTTGAAAAATTATTTTATTTTGTGAGAGCCATATGCTCCAGAAAATGTAGCTAGGAAGGGATTCTCATATCCTCTTAAAATTATCCTTTTTCATAAAGCTTCCCCTGTATCTCTTCCACCACTGATTAAAAAAATATGAACACGTTTGATGCCAATTAAATATATGCATCAAGCCATCAATAACTAAGGTCTATAATTTTTTCCAAAACAACAATCAATAAAAATGTGTTGTATCGATTCCTCATGGTTGAGGCAAAAGGAAGATCGTGAAGGACCTACAATTCCATGCTTGAAAAGTTTATATGAAGTAAGGACTTCCTTATGTGCCAATAGCCAACAAAAAATATTATTTTTTTGCAATACATCATTGTGCCATATAGATTTCCACTTTCCAAATTGAGGGAAAGTGATGGAATATTCTAATAGTGAAAGATAACCTTTCTTAACTATGAATTTAAAGTCTCCCCATCCATGAGATTCGACCTACTCTCTGATACAAGGGGCACAACCACACATGGAGAAAATTAGAGACTTGTATAAGGGAGCAATGGGAGTAGGAATAGGAAGAGACTTCCAATTCATCCATTTTCCAGAAGAAACGTTCCAAGAACATATATCAAATAATATTTTTAATCCACACTAAACCATCCATTCCCATAGAGGAGCCAGGTCCTCACACATGGATAGGCTCTCTTCTCCCATTATTGTGTCTTCCCATAGACTGATTCTCCTACCATTTCCAAGAATCCATCATAGGTGTACACCAATGATTGGGACAAGAACGAGAAGAATCCTAAGGATTGTGAAATCTTTGACCATTCCTGGAAACGTCTCTAAATATCATTTTTAGATCCCAAAGAAGTGTTTTTTTTGCATAACCTTCTTCCACCAAGTCAATTTCCTTGTCAAAAATATCCATAACAATTTTTCCCCCATAACTATGTTCATTAGCTCCAAATTTTATATTCTTAGACCACCTCTATCCTTGGGGATGGTAACTTGACTCTAGTTAACAACGTGGAACTTTTATTTATTAGAGCTCCCCCCTACCAGAGAAATTTTCATATTTTCATAGCAATTTAATTGATTATGCCTCTAGGAGAATATAAGGGAGAGTATTGATCTAAAGGGAGGCATAGATGATTTTAGGGGATAAATGTCATAAATCGGCTAATTTTCCATGGTTTTTCCCCAAAAAAGATTCATCAATTTCCATTTTGTCTAAAATGATTCTCTCAATTTCCATAGAATAAAATTATTTTATGTTAAAAATCACCAAAATTTTATAGAAACTATATAAAATCCTGATAATTTTGAATATTTTAATAAAAATATTGCCAAACATTTTACATTTGCATACTAAGGACTAGTAAGATTAGCCCAGGTTTCTACATTTTAATATAAATTTACATCCTTAAAATTATCCATGGAGGGAGGGACACCAAGACTGCTTTGAATAAAATAACTCTTTCGTCCATATTTAACCATTGAGTCCCCCACTAGACTAATTTTCTGTTTATTTTCTCAATAATTTGTTTCCAATCATACGAGAGAGAATTGTTGAGAGATATGGGGATGCCAATGTATCTAAAAAGAAGTCCATGTTCTAGGCAGAAGAAATTGGAAAATTGTAGATATATCTTGCAACTCCTGAGGTGTTGTATTCCATCCCATTATCTAAAATTTCATGTTATTAACAACACCCCTAAAATCATTAAGAAAGGATTCCTACACTTTTTAAAATGAGAGGAAATAATCACTGATACACCACCCAATAAGAGAGTGTTGTATGAAAATTCCAAATGAGTCAGATTCCCGATTCCTTGTGCTATTTGAAGTCCTAGAAGGTTTCCAATTGTTCATTCATGTTCCAATTTTTTTCTTAAATTTTCATTAAGAATGATGAAAAGAAGGGGAGAGAGCGAGCATCCTTGTCAAATACCTCTACTATCTTGGAATATTTTTGTAGGCCTCCTATTCATAATAAGGGAAATCCAAGGACCATTTATGCATGAAGCCACCGATTTTACAAAATTGGGGCTAAAACCAAAATTCTCAAAAACTGGAAAAAGAAAACCAGGCCTCATGCAATCAAAAGCACTATCCATATATAATTTGATAATCATGGATTTACCTTTATAATTAACACTTGAATGGATTTCCTCCTGCACCAACACAATTGTATCCACAATTTTCCTATCTTGCATGAAAATTCCTTTATTGGGGGAAATAATTGTGGGGAGGATTCTTTTAACCCAGAATCTATGATTTTGGTAATAATTTTGTTGGAAGAGTTGGATAATGAAATGGCCTAAAATATAGAAAAGGAGGTGGGATCTACTTCTTTAGGGACCTAGCCTAAAAAGAATGAATTGATATTCCCTCTTAATAAAAACAACTAGTGAGTAAAATGAAACACTTTTGAGTTCATGCTTGATCATCTCCCAAAGTTCCCGTAAAAGGAGATTGAAAACTAGTCTAGCTCCAAGCTCCAAATGACAAAAAAGAATCCAAACTCTTTAATGGGCAAGGTGAGGGCCAAGTTATCTTCATTTTTTACAATATAAGGGATTTTCTCAAGAATAGAATCCACACTAAGGGGATCCACCTCCTCTTTTTGGGAATATAAATTGGAGAAATATTTCTTAGAAGCATATTTAATACAAATAAACTCTATCGCTTGAGATACATATTCTAAAGTAATACTTGAAACATTATTCATGATTTGTCTGGCCTTGAATTGAATGTTGTTACGAGGAAAATATCTCTATGGCTAGGGAAAAACCACAACAGACGGAACGACACCCAAAAATAAACTCTAATATCAAGTATGTTATGTAAATGAAATATTGACAAGACAAGGCTAGAAACCTACGTCATTCGAACGTTCGAAGAAGACAACCATTGAGCACGTGACCCAAATATTTATGCCTACAACATGTCCTCAACAACCAAGATACGCAAGAATATGGTGATAATATATAATGTCAGCATAGAAATTAGGATAATCCATTAACATTCATGAAAAATACACCCATGGAAAACAATTCAAATATTTGCAAGATATCAATTGGATGAGAAAATAGTATTTTTATGAAATTGATCAACATAAGTACATAGGTGACAAACTTCTGTAACGACACATATCATAACCAAGAAAACATCCCTGCAGTTGGGCCTCCACCACTTCAATCCTCCACAAAGGAAAGCTCATATGTAGGAGTAAATGAGGTTATCCATCACAATGTGGGAAGAGCTTGGGGGTTGAACACAAGAAGCTCATACTTTCAAGGAAAAATGGATGTAGACTCAATATGAGGTGAAATTTATGCAGAGTGTCTTTTCTCTCAAAGTTGAATCCCCCCTTAGGCTTGGGTATGGCTCAATTTATAGACTCTAAATGGAGTTGAAGGGACAAGTCAGAGAGCTTCTAGTATATGGAAGGTCAAGGATCATGGATCTCGTGACATGGCATGGAAAACTAACATAATTTTAATTTTTGAGCACCAACCCAATGTACATGTGCAATAGTGGAGCAACCTACGTATACACTTGTTTTATAACTGATAAGGTGCGTATATGTACAAAAATGTGTATTTTAGCTCTGGAGTGAACAAAAAAGGGGACTTCAAGTCTGTAGAGGGAAATGGAAGGCCATATAAGAAAAATGCATGGAGTGGGGAAAAATTTGTTGTAATAGATTCCCCATAATGTGTGAGGTTAGAGGACTATCTGTGATGGCCGAAATATATTATAATTCCCAGAAGTGGAGTAATTAATACTCATCTAGAAGTACTAGTTACTCATGAGAATATTACAATCCATAATGACTTTGTACACATGGCTACCAATCTGAATTAAACTGTAGATCTATGTGGATATCTATCTTGTTTGTGGCCATGAATAGGCAATACAAAGTGGACATATGCCATAGGCTGTCATAGTCACGAACAAGAAATAGTGGAGTCCAGTCTCAAAATAAACTAAATATATATGTATAAAATGAAGTACATTATGATCTTCCATGATCACTGAAGTCATATAGGCATTGGTCCAATGAAAGACAACAGGAGATATGGGATTGTTGGTACAATTATATGTATAATATATTACCAAACATAAATTATCGAACGCTATTTTTAATCAACAGAGTTGTTACACTATATGTAAGCAGTCTCTTCCAACTGATACCTTGTTTTCTTAATTCATGAACAAAAATCAATTTCATCAACCCATGGTGATAGATACTAGTTTCGACCTTCTTAGAAACAAACTTAACCCCTCTCACAATTTTATTCAAAATCATCCAAAGAAAATGGGGAAATTTGATCTGTGGTCCAGCCTTAAAGTATAACAACAACCTTAAATGATAAAGGAAAGTAACATCATACCTTCCTTCATAGGTCAAAAACTTATTCAAAATGATAAGCACCATCCAATACTCCTCCTTGATCTAGCTCTAAGAGATGCCTTTTGTCCAATCAAGGTCCATATGTTCAGGCTTCAAAAACTTCTAACAGATCCTTTTATCAATGATGATATCCCTAAAGTATTTCTCTTTGGTAGAAGGTAAGCCCATTACTTCTGCTATGGTGGAATCTGTGAATTTTAACTTCAGTTATCCTAGATGAACATTTTCTCCATCATAACTCTAGGCAAAGGCATGGGACAGACCCTCATGATATCCTATGAACTTTTCTAGAAAAGGAATCCAACCGACCTGCTTGAATTTCTCTTGGCATTATTGGTATTCCTCCATCTCTATAGAATTGGAACACATGCTCATTCCTATCGACCCCCATGCCATTTTTAAAGAAGGTCTTAGAAAATTTTAGTAATAATAATCAGGCATCGAGGGTTTTGTACAAGAAACAAAGTATCGAAAATAACAGAGTACTAAAAGCTAAGTTATGAAAACAGTGTTTCAGAGACATAGTTTAATGGACAGTAGGAATGATTAGAGTGGAGGTCGTATAGTGTAGAATGGATAAATAATGATCATCTGGATGGAGAATCCATCCATAAGAGTGTTTATAAATTGAAATGATATATAACGGTCAAATCATCGCAATGATGGCAAGGTAAGGTTAATCATATAATGTTGGTGGATCACATCCATATATAACGTGAAAGATCATATCCAGAAGTTATGTCACATCTAGTTCACACTGGTTTTAGAAATAATAGCATGGAATGTGGTTGATTTGACCGAAATTCATCATTATGCAATAATCGACGTCAATGTTTCCGGAAGGTAATCATAAGTTTAACATTCACAAAAAAAATGGTTTGAATCAATAATCAACAAGGTATGGTTATGTAATTGTAACACCTTGTTTTCCCTAGTCTGTAAAAATAATTATGCTGGCCAAGAACTGTGGAAAACTCAAAGATGGGAATGTGTGATTTTGAATGGACCTTAGTATACAAGGTCGACGAATGTAAATTAACATTATGAATATATATATANATATGCTGCAGGAATGTGAGAGGGGGATGTGTTGAAAAGATACCATGATGGATGAAGAAAGGTGGTGGAAGGCACCTGGAATGGTGGCGTTAACTTCCACCGAACCAAACCGTATTTGGTCTTCACTGGCCCGGAGAACCATGAGTGGCTCGCTAGCCCCGAAATGAATTACTCCCCAACATGTTAGTTGAAGAGGCTCCTCATGAGTTAATGAGGGATGGGGGTGAACCACCCATATGTGGAGGCCTCGGACCTGACCACCGTGGGGAAATTCGTGCCACACAAAACCTCACTAGAAAAAGAAAAGGCAG
>ML795558.1:106291-124578 GCA_009831015.1 Picea engelmannii
TCAAGAACAAAATACAGAGTGAGCGATAGTAGAGAAGAAGGAGAGTAACCTTCGTTCTCGATCGTTGAATAACCGAGACAAAGAATCTCAAGCATCGTGGTCTAGTTTGGGGGGTGGCTAGTGGTAAATCCATTCAGAGTCATTGAGCCTATGGTTGGGTGGAAATGAGAACCCCTCTCAACAATTGCATCACCTGTTGTTTTCTGATAAGTGTTATATCTTTTATCTTGAATTTAAATATTCTGACATGTATGCTCATGGTTTGTGAAATTATGAATGATTTTCGTATAAGACTGTCTATATGGTGTTTGATCAGAAATGGTGGCTGCATGCTTATATTGGAAAGACCATATATGAATTACCTATATATTTGTATATATGTATATTTTGAATGGATTCAATATTCAAGTTTGTTCTCGGGAAATCTATTCCCCTATTTTATCTCAAGTAATGCCTTGGATAGATCTTCCCATAAGGACACCCTTTTTAAAGTTTACCCAAGAATATGTTGGAGGATTTTATGGCGTAAGTATGAAAAATCCTGCACGAGAGAGAGAGAATGGTCCTCTTAGACTTAGTACATTTCGACATTTCGACACCCGGGGTATCTAGGTGCGAGTCCTCTTGTACTCGCGAGTCCTGAAACCCCGACCCGCAAAATCCTGAAATGACAGCGTATGGATGAATTAAGGACCTCTCGGTGGTTCGATACCCAGGATACCCTTCCTCTTGCTAAATGCATGAATGAGATCCTTTCGGAGGATCTAAGGTCAGTTACGACCGTTAAATTGAATGAAGGAACGCAGGCATTAATGCCTTGACCCCTTTTTAACTTCGTAAGTAGTGAAGAAATTGGGACCGTCAATCCCAAGACCCTTGGGAGTACCTGGACCGTCCAACTGTAGAGTACACGTGGCGGCCAGTAAGCGTTTTGTCTTTTTGGCACCCAGGGTACCTAAGTGCGAGTTCTCCTGTACTCGCAACACCCGAAACCCCGATTCACAAAAACCCGAAATGACGGCGTGTGGATGAGTTAGGACCTTTCAGTGTTTCAGAACCCAAAATACCCAAGGTAGTATTTCCTTGTACTCGCAAGTCCTGAAACCCCAACTTGCGAAATCCCGAAATGAACTAGCATGGATGAGTTGTGATGTTTTAGCGTTTCGGTACCCGAGACACCTAAGGGTAAATTCCCTTGTACTCTCCAGTCCCGGAATCCTGATTAGTGAAACCCTGAAATGGTCTAACGTGGATTTCAGTCTTGATATTTTGGTGTTTCGGCATCCAGAATATCCAAGGGCGATATCCCTTGTACTCACAAGTCTCGAAATCCTGACTTGCGATATCCCGAAAGATAGAGTGTGGAAAAGTTATCTTATTTCGGTATTTTAACACCCAGGGTACCTAAGCACGGGCCCCATGTGTTCGCCAGTCTCGAAACCCCCAACTCACAAAATCCCGATGGATGGATTCCCAAAATAATGAAGCATGTTAGAGTTTGGTTTTTTCGGAGTTTCGTCTCCCAGGAAACCCAGGTGCGAGACCTCCTGTCATCGCACATCCTGAAATCCCGATGGAGGAAACCCCGAAATAGTGAAGCATGTTAGAGGTTGGTGTTTCAGAGTTTTGGCTCTCGGGAAACCCAGGTGCAAGACCTCATGTCGCCGCACATCTCGAAATCTCGATGGAGTAAACCCTGAAAAGTGGAATGACATGTTTTAATTTGGGGCATTTCTAGTTATGACAATCTATTGGGTCCCTTCAGATTTCAGCAATTCGAGAGACAAGAGAGAAAATGAAATACATGTATCGCGATTTCTCGAATCGCAAAAGTTGATGAGAACCTCTCCAATAAGGCCTATGGTCATAGCCTCCGATCATATGAGTACAGATAAGGAATGGTAGGGTCTGTATCAGGCCCCATAGGTAATCGGGGAATTCTATTCCTCAGTGAAAAGAAGGAAAAAGCCAAAAAATTCTAGTTCCTGTAGTGGGTATGTTACAAAATGGTATCAGAGCATGGTTACAACACTTGGCCTACTTGGGCTCATGAACGAGTTGCGCAGAAGCTCTGTTCGAAACACTCCTAAAAGGAGTAACCCCCTGTCTTAACCTTCCTAATCAAAAGACGAAGTTAAGAATGAAAACTCCTATTGTGTGTGTGTATATGTGAAAAATATGAATTATGTACTGGTTATAAATAAATATAAATATTGACTAATAACCAACATTTGTATTTTTCACCCAAGCGGACGATCAGCCACGGAAAATTACAGATGCATAAAATGGTAACTCACCAAGAGGTGGGGGAAGGCTGCCACAATAGAGATGAAGAGTCTGACGAAATGAGGGTAGTAGGGACCCCTCCAGATCTAGCCGAGATTTTTAGGAGTCTCATGGTTGAATTACAAAGCTGTAAGGCTGACAATGAGAGGATGATGAAAGAACAAGAGAAGCAAACAAAAATTAATGCAGTTTTATTGCAGATCTTATCCGACCTACAAAGACAAATGCAGCAAGAACCTGAGGTACAGAAACATGGTCATATCAGTGGCCACACTGAGAGGAGAACCTTGAAAAAGGTCCATCCCAAAGGTAAAGGACCAGTGGTAGACGATTCCTCTAGGAAGGAAGCTAGCGGTTCGGAGGGCTCTTCTAGTAGCAAAACTAGTTCTTATTCCCAAAGAAAATAGAAGAAGTGAAAGATTTCCAAGCATCATAAATTTGAAGAATTTAGGAAGGCCAAACCACCCTCCTTCGACGGTCAAATAAAGAAGGGAGAGGAAGAAGAGGCCTGGCTACTTGGACTAAAGAAGTATTTCAGAGTCCATGACTTCTCAGAAAATTTGAAGGCCCGAGTGGCCACTTTCAACTTGAACGGAAAGGCTTCCATTTGGTTGGAAGACCTTAAGAATGTGAAAGGGGTTCACGAAGAGGACCTGTCTTGGGAATGGTTTGAGAAATACTTCTAGAAGAAGTATTTGTTGGAAAAATATTTCGACGAAAAGACTAAAGAATTCTATGAACTCAAACTAGGGCAACTCACTATAGAGGAATATGTCAGCAGATTCCTCAAGTTGCTAAGGTATGTACCTGATATAAAGGTAGAAAAGGCAAAGGTGCAACGTTTCATCAGTGGACTACCTAAGGACTATCGGGACATAATTGAATTTGATGAGCCAAAGACTCTAGAAGACACTATCTGAAAGGCAAGATATTGTTATGACCAACTTGGACATCGAACAGAACCTTGCGAAGGCTGGAAGAAGAAGAATAGTTCATGATTCCAGAAAAAGGGGTTTAAATACCCAAGATTTAAGGACTATAAAAAGAACTCAAGGATAAGCTTCCCAGCCCAAAGTGTGCACCAACAGAACTTTCCCTCCTTGAGCAGAAATAAACTTTTTGGATCTGCCCCAGTAAACACTCATAACCCAAAGAGAGAACCTTTGAAATTTTGGGGTTGCGGAGAAGAACATCTACTGAGAGACTGTCCACACTAACAATAGAATAGTCGGAGAATTTACAACATCCAGGAAGCTACCACTGTCAATAATGTGGCCAGGAGTGTGCCACAAATTTATGCAGCCTTGGCTAATAACCAAGATGACCACCAAGCTTCAGTGGTGGAAATAGAAGGTATGGTTTCCAATCATCTAGTGTCTATTTTGATTGACCCTAGTTCAAATTTGAGTTATATAGCCCCTAAGGTTGTTGATAAGCGTAAACTACAGCCACAAAAACTTACCAAGACATGGTTGGTACAGTTAGCCACTGGCACCAAAAGAAGGGTAGCAAAGGTCATACCAACCTACTTATTAATGTTGGGTGAATTCCCCACCCAAGAAACCCTTAACATATTACCCCTGGGATCGTATGATCTGTTGATTGGTATGGACTGGCTAGCCACCCATAAAGCCAGATTAGACTGTTACCATAAAACCTTAGAATGTGTAAGTAAAGAAGGAAAAAGGACAACCCTTCAAGGGATCCGAAAACCTGTCTTGGTGAGACAAATATCAGCTCTGCAAATGAGAAAGTATTGCCAAAAAGGATGTCCCCTATATGCAATACAAGTGTTGAAAACTATTGAAGATGAAAAACCAAGCCTTGAAGACCACCCTACCCTGAGAGAATATAGATATGTGTTTCCAGAAGAGGTACCGGGTCTATCTCTAAGAAGAGACATAGACTTCTCGATAGAAATTGCACCAGGAGTGGTTTTGGTGTCTAGGACACCCTACCGGATGAGCACACCCGAGTTAGTCGAACTCAAATTGCAATTAAGAGAAATGATGGATAAGGGCTATATCTGGCCCTGTGCGTCTCCATGGGGAGCACCAGTCCTGTTTGTGAAAAAGAAGGACGATACACTTAGACTGTGTATAGATTATAGACAACTTAATAAGGTAACCATAAATAACAAGTACCCCTTGCCCAGGATCGATGACCTGTTTGACCAATTAGGGGGTGCGTCTATTTTCTCAAAGATTGATTTGAGGTCAGGATACCATCAAGTCCAAATTAAGGGTGAAGACATCCATAAAACTACCTTCTGGACGAGGTATGGTCACTACGATTTTGTGGTAGTGCCCTTTGGGTTAACCAATTCCCCTACCACTTTCATGTGCTTGATGAACAATATACTCAGCGATTTCCTAGACAAATTTGTGTTGGTTTTTATTGACGATATATTAATTTACTCCAAGAATAGAGAAGAGTATGAAGAGCGTCTTAGGCTTGTGCTGCAAGTGCTAAGAGAACATCATCTCTATGCCAAATTCAGCAAATGTGAATTCTTCCAGAAGCAAATACATTACTTAGGCCATGTTCTATCTGAAGAAGGAGTAGCAGTAGACCCTGACAAAATCAGGTCTATCATGGAATGGACTACCCCAAAGGATGTTTTGGATATCAAATCCTTTATGGGATTAGCAGGATACTATAGGAGATTTATAAAAGTATTCTCCAAGATTGGTTGTCCAATCACTGCCCTCTAGAAGAAGGGGACAAAATTCATGTGCACACATAAATGTGAAGAAAGATTTCAGACCCTGAAACATCTAATGACCCATGCACCGGTGTTGAAGATCGTCGATTCCAAAGCTGACTTCCTCGTGTGCACAGATGCCTGTAAGGAAGGGCTCGGATGATTCCTTATGCAAGGAGGAAGTGTGGTCTACTATGAATCCAAAAAATTTAATGAACATGAAGTCAACTATGTGACCCATGATCTAGAGCTGGCTGCCATAGTGCATGCCTTGAAAATGTGGAGGCATTAACTCCTCGGAAGAAAATTTGTACTTATGACAGATCATTGTGGATTGTGATATCTCTTTGACCAACAAAACTCAATGCTAGACAAGCTAGGTGGATGGCCCTCCTTAGCGAGTTTGATTTCGAAATCAAACACATTAAAGGAAAGGAAAATAGGGTGGTCGATGCCCTTAGCAGAAGTATGAAAAAAATTCACCTGGTTGTGGTGAGCACCTGCGAGACGGATGCCAAAGAAAGAGTAAAAAATTCACAAGAAATAGATCCCTTCTTCGAGACTGTGACCTCGTACCTACAGCAAGAGCTCACTGGGGTAAAGTACAGAGACTACCAGATGATGGAAGGAGGCTTGCTCACTTACCAAAGAAGATTGTATATCCCAGATTGTGACGACTTGAAGAGGTTCATACTGGATGAGCTACATAAAAGACCCTATATTGGTCATCCAAGATACCAGAAGATGATCATGACCACCAGGAAACAATTATATTGGCCTGGATTGAAGAAATACATAGTTGAGTACCTAGCCAAATACATAGAATGCCAGCAGAACATCGACACCCAATAGGATTGTTACCAGGAATGGAAATGGGAAACCGTCTCCATGGATTTCATAACCATATTACCAACCTCGACCAAACAGAATGACGCCATCATGGTAGTGGTGGATAAATTGAGCAAGTCTGCTCACTTTATCCCCATCAAGTCATCTTGCAAGGAAATAGACATTGCTCAGGTATTCATGAAGGATATATTTAAACTGCATGGTATGCTGAAAGAGATCGTGTCTGACAGAGACACGAAATTCACTTCCAACTTTTGGAAATCACTGATGGTGGGTTTAGAGACCAAGTTGTTGTTTAGCACTGCCTATCACCCTCAAACCGATGGACATACGGAAAGAGTGAACCAAATACTAGAAGATATGATAAGGATGCATGTAATGCATCAACCCAAGAAGTGGGAAAATTACCTGCCACTGGTGGAATTCGCCTACAACAACGGCTACCAAGAATCCTTAAAGATGAGCCCCTTCAAAGTCCTATATGGTAGGTCGTGCAACACTCCTGTTAGTTGGAGTAATCCCGTAAACATAATTTATTTTGGACCCGATATGTTGAAATAAATGGAATAGCAAGTGACTCAGATAAAACAAAACCTGAAGGTCGCTCAGAACCGATAGAAAAGTTACGCCGACTAAGAGAGAACTCCAAGAGAGTTCAAGGCGGGAGACCATGTATATCTCAGAGTTAGGCCCAGGAAGAGTTCCCTAAGAATGGGATCTTGTGCCAAGTTGGCACCTCGGTACTATGGACCCTTTGAGGTTCTAGATAGAATGGGACCTATAGCCTATAGGCTAGCACTTCCTCCCATAGTAAAAACACATAATTTTTTCCATGTTTCATTATTGAAGAAATATATACGTGATTCTAATCATATAATTGACTGGTATGTGATCCAGGTGGAACCAAAGGGAGAATTTCTACCAGAACCTCAATGCATACTGGACAGAAAGGAAACCCTGCTCCGGAACCAGACCATTTCACAGGTCAAGGTGCAGTGGAGACATTTTGGCCCAGATGAGGCTACATGGGAAATGGAGAATGCCATGAAACAGGCATATCCAATTTTGTTTACCTCTGTACATACATGTCATGATGACAGATAGAACATCGAGGACAATGTTCCTTTAAGTGGGAGGGAATTGTAACACCCTATTTCCCCCAGTCTGTAAAAATAATTATGCTGGCCAAGAACTGTGGAAAACTCAAAGATGGGAATGTGTGATTTTGAATGGACCTTAGTATACAAGGTTGACGAATTTAAATTAACATTATGAATATATATATATATATATATATATATATATATATATATGTTGCAGGACTACTGAGAGGGGGATGTGTTTAAAAGAGACCACGATGGCTGAATAAAGGTGGTGGAAGGCACCTGGAATGGTGGTGTTAACTTCCACCGAACCAAACCATATTTGGTCTTCACTGGCCCAGGGAACCAAGAGCGGCTCGTTGGCCCCGAAATGAATTACTCGCCAGGATGGTAGGTGAAGAGGATCCTCATGAGTTAATGAGGGATGGGGGTGAACCGCTCATCCATTGAGGCCTCAGACCTGACCATCGTGGGGAAATTTGTGCCACACGCAACCTCGCCGGAAAAAGAAAAGGTAGGTAAAAGGTGTGGAAGTGGGGAGGGGGGACACGAGGGAGATCAGAAGAACTCTAGAACAAAATACAGAGTGAGCGATAGCAGAGAAGAAAGAGAGTAACCTTTGTTCTTGATCGCTGAAGAACCGAGACAGAAAGTCTCAAGCATCGTGGTCTAGCTCAGGGGGTGGCTAGTGGTAAATACATTTGGAGTCGCTGAGCCTACGGTTGGGTGGAAACGAGCACCCCTCTCAAAAGTTGCATCACTTGGTGTTTTCTGATAAGTGTTATATCTTTTATCTTGAATTTAAATATTCTGACATGTATGCTCATGGTTTGTGAAATTATGAATGATTTCTGTATAAGACTGTTTATATGGTGTTTGATCAGAAATGGTGGCTGCATGCTTATATTGGAAAGACCATATATGACTTACATATATATTTGTATATATGTATATTTTGAATGGATTCATTATTCAAGTCTGTTCTCGGGAAATCTATTCCCCTATTTTATCTCAAGTAATGCCTTGGATAGATCTTCCCACAAGTTCACCCTTTTTAAAGTTTACCCAAGAATATGCCGAAGGATTTTAGGGCGTAAGTCTGAAAAACCCTGCCTTAGGACATTTCGTCGTTTCGGCACCCAGGGTATCTAGGTGTGAGTCCTCTTGTACTTGCGAGTCCCGAAACCCCGACCCGCAAATCCTGAAATGACAGCGTATGGAAAAATTAAGGACCTCTTGGTGGTTCGGTACCCAGGATACCCTTCCTCTTGTTAAATGCATGAATGAGATCCTTTTGGAGGATCTAAGGTTGGTTACGACCATTAAATTGAATGAAGGAACGCAGGCATTAATGCCTCGACCCCTTTTTAACCTTCGTAAGTAGCGAAGAAATCAGGATCGTCAATCCTGAGACCCATGGGAGTACCTGGACCGTCCAACTGTAGAGTACACGTGGAGGCCGGTAAGCATTTCGGCTTTTCAGCACCCGGGGTAACTAAGTGCGAGTTCTCCTGTACTCGCATGACCTGAAACCCCGATTCACGAAAACCTGAAATGACGACGTGTGGATGAGTTAGGACTTTTCGGTGTTTCAGAACCCGGAATACCCAAGGGAGTATTTCCTTGTTCTCGCAAGTCTTGAGACCCTGACTTCCGAAATCCCGAAATGAACTAGCATGGATGAGTTGTGATGTTTCAGCATTTCGGTACCCAAGACACCTAATATGAAATTCCCTTGTACTCGCCAGTCCCGAAATCTCGATTAGCGAAACCCCAAAATGGTCTAACATGGATTTGAGTCCCGAAATTTCGTTGTTTCAGCATCCAGAATATCCAAGGGCGATATTCCTTGTACTCGCAAGTCCCAAAATCCCGACTTGCAATATCCCAAAATATAGAGTGTGGATAAGTTATCTTATTTCGGTATTTTGGCTCCTGGGGTACCTAAGCACGGGCCCCATGTGTTCTCCAATCTTAAAATCCTTGACTCGCGAAATCCCGATGGATGAATTCCTGAAATAATGAAGCATGTTAGAGTTTGGTTTTTTTAGAGTTTTGGCTCCTAGGAAACCGAGGTGTGAGACCTCCTGTCGTCGCACATCCTGAAATCCCGATGGAGGAAACCTTGAAATAGTGAAGCATGTTAGAGGTTGGTGTTTCGGAGTTTTGGCTCCTGGGAAACCCAGGTGCGAGACCTCCTGTCGTCGCACATCCCAAAATCTTGATGGAGTAAACCCCGAAAGGTGGAATGACATGTTTTAATCTGAGGCATTTCTAGTTATTACAATCTATTGGTTCCCTTCGGATTTCGGCACTTAGAGAGACAAGAGAGAAAAGGAAATACATGTATCGCGATTTCCTGAATTGTGAAAGCTGACAAGCTCCTCTCCGATAAGGCCTGTGGTCATAGCCACCGATCATATGAGTACGGATAAGGAATGACAGGGTCTGTATGAGGCCCCATAGGTAATCAGGGAATTCTATTCCTCGGTGAAAAGAAGGAAAAAGACGAAAAATTCTAGTTCCTGTAGTGGGTATGTTACAGTAATGGTGATATAATTATGGTTTTGACATCTCATGGAAACATGAGTCTTCAACAAGATATATTGAAACTTGGACCAATCCTTCTCAAGGTATGATTGTTATTTTCCCAATCACATGAATGATCAATCCATGAAGAAATTTGAATACATCGTAAATGGTTTTTTTAAACAGAGGAATAAATATGAATACTTCAGAAAATGATGATAGGGAGATTTAACAACTTAAGCTAGAAAAGGTTCATCAGGGTAACCATATATTTAGCACATAGTTAATAAAAGGATTAAAATAATGAGCTCATACCTCAATTACCTAAAGTGTGCTTTGTCAAACAAGGAAAACATCAAGTATAGGATAGTTTTTGCCAAAATTCCACCATTAGTACCAGATGAACATGTGAAGTTTTCTTCAGTACCAGATGAATATAGGGAGTTTTTCTTCAGTACCAGATGAAATTTTGATAAGGTACGTGAATGTATGGTATTGAAATTGGAATTTTGTAGTATTCTCTTTGTATCTTAGCATGTTCAAATCAGGGTCAATCTCGAGTAGGTGTTGGCACTTACTAATGTTGCATGTGAATTTGTTCTACTGAAGTATCATACTGGAAAAACTACAAACAACACACTGGTATAGGAATGTTGAAATTGCAGCGGAAGTGACATAAAATGAGGAAAAATAATTCAATCATTGGGCTCCAAGCTCTGTAACAAGAAGGAAACTATAGATGGAAAACCTCTTTTTGAGATTCAGAAACCTCCAAACTAACCAATGCTTATGTTTTCCACTTCCATTTTATTGGAAAGTAAAACCTAACTACTATTGTCTTGTGGATTTTTCTCGAGCCTGGGCCAATTCTTTCTCGTCGGTGTTTTCAATTTTTAAGATTCTAAAAAAATTGAAGAAACTCCATTAGGATCCTTTTTTATAAGTAATCTACCAGGGTTGGATAAAGGAATAAACTTACACTTGGCAAATGTCTTCCTTATTGGATCATCAAAATCATAACACAATTAGCTTTTTCTCTTGTTAGTAACCCCAAAATCACTATCTAACAACACAACTATATACATATATGTACAAAGTTAAATTAAATCCCACAACAAAACTTGCAGTGGTGGATCAACAAGAGGATAAATCCCCTTGCTAACCAATTGCATTTAATAGTTTTGAATAACATGTTTGATACAATCCTCTTTAGGCGGAGACTTATGATGAAATTTCAATCGATATCCATTTACGATAAAGGAAGTCTGATATTCTTCAATAGTTTTTATCTTAACTGAACAAATTTCATAAATTATTTCTACTTCATAGGGTCCCAACCATCAAGTGGACAATTTACCTATGAAATTCTTGAACCTATTGTCATACAGTAGGGCCTAATCACTTGGCTGGAAATAATTCTTCTTGATGTACTTATCATGCCATTTAATCCTTTGTTCTTGAATGAGTGTAGTCCTCTAAATAACATCCTGTATAATCACATAAATCTCATTCAACTTTAATATCCTCTATTTTTAAGCTTCATCTAAGTCCATCCCCAATTGCATAGCAGACCTGAAAGTTTTTACTTGAAATTCTATGGGAAGCAACATAAACTGTGTAAAGTATGTTGGCTGAAATTGAGCACTGCTTGGTACTACAATTGGTCCAGGAATTTAGTACTAGTACCATAATTCTATAGGTAACTAATGCATAAATTTGATACTGGTAGCAGAATTCTGGAAATGACTATCAAATTCTAGCACTTAACATGTTGATTTGGAATTGTTGACAGAAGATGAAAAAGAATCTGAAGGTCCCAACAAACACTCCCCCATGCATGAGGTTTTTCATACCCTCATGCACACAATGTGAGATGCTAAAAAAAATAAAGAGGGTTGTTGAGAGGGATGTGAAAAACTGCTAATAACAAACCAATAGAACTAAATAAAACTAGTTTTTTATTCATTCTTACAATAGAAAATTCGGGGAAAATGTCAAAATCTAGACAATGCATACATTAGTCATGATTGATTTGACCAAAAATTATTAGCTATGAACAAAATAGTCTAGAATTAACTTTCAGTTTCAATTTCTATTACAAAGATCACTTAATCGATCATCCTTGTGAAATAATGGTCTTAAAATAGATAGGTAATGATAAAGAATGAATGCATCTTTTTTAACAATTTAAGGAAAAAGAAGAAATTTGAGGAAATAGGTCATGAAGTACTCCATTAAGTGTTCTCTTCAATTGATAAGGATTCCTTCTCCGCTTTTGAAAATACTCTCCCAGTATTATGTGTGCATTCTAAGGATGAATAAATTACCTTGTCATAAAATTCCAAACAAAATTGTCATAAATTTTAGAAAGAAATCTACTAGAGGAAAAAAATATCTTAAACTGATTGGTTTGTTAACTTTTGATATTCCCATTTATGAAAATTATGAAAGATAGCATTGCACTTCTAATTGAACAAAAGAAAATGTCCTTCAAGTATAGGAATACTTCTAGTGAATCCATGTGCATAACAGGGTTAGAAATATATTCATACTCGTGTTTAAAACATAAGTTTTAATGCATACCAGAGTATGAAGGACCAACTTCTTTGAAGATGAGATCAAACAATAATGAAAATTAACAGAGTAGTGTGACCTGATAACTAATTGAAACCATCTTTCAATACGATCATGATATTATTGTTTTCCTTATTTGTTTAGGTAACAGAACATGTCCTCCTTTTCCATGCTATGAAAATTATCTTCTTCAATATGATTGGTGTTTGGAGTACATACATGATCTGCTGAGAGGTATGATAAGAATTACTCAATCCCAGGTTCCAATGGTTTCTCTCCATTGAATTCTATCCATGATTCTTTAGTTTTCTCAACAAATTGACAAGAGGAATCTGAAGGGACTTATAAATATTCTTGTGGAGAGACAAATAAATTATTGAGTGTTGTCAAGATATGCTCTTCCTGAGAGGCAAATATCCCAGCTACTGCTAGATTGTGAGAAAGTTCTTGGAGGAACGTTCTTCAATCTCTTGATCATCCATGAATTACTCTAGATATTTTATGATCCTTGTCTCCTAACAAAAATTAGTACTCGGGGGTTCTTACAACACCACTAAAATGATTTGTCATCAAAGGTATGAATTTTAAAACTAAGAAATTAAAACTATTTGGAAAAATAAAACACACCAAACTTGAAATCCTTGCGTTACTGGGACATTGTTGTCACCATGTTATCAGTTCACATAAGTCATCTCATCATAAATAAAACTAAGTTTTCATAAATAAAAACACACTATTGCATAAAAGAAGGAAAAACACACTTGCATTAAAAGAAAAACACTTTTTCATGAAAGGGAGAGGACAACCTAACTTTGGAGAAACCCCACTAAAGTAGATGTGTGGGCTCTTCCCTCACATCTTACCATCTTCTCTCTACCCTTAGGTCATCCTTAAAACCAATCCAAAACCATTAAATAAATCTAATTAAAATTATACCTATTACCATTTACATCTCCCCGACAACGATGCCAAAATGTTGGTGCAATTATATGTACAATATATTACCAAACATAAATTATCGACCGAGATTTGTAATCAACAAAGATGTTAGACTATATGTGCCAATAACATATAATTTCCTATGTCTGATGAGTATAGCTTAAATAAGAAACACTCAAAACCAATACTATGTTTTACAATTTTCCATCTATCTTCCTCACAAAGCTTAAAGATCAGAAAGAAAAACTCGTAAACAAAATCCAACAAGCATGTGATCTAAAGGTTGTTTCTCAGGTAATGAATCTGTCCATTTACATGCTCATTAAATAAAAATATGGACTTTGACTCTGTCCCCTGTAGCAACTAATTTCAACAGTAAATTGTAATCAACTTTCTGCACATAGTATTCAAAAGGAAATCACTCATAACTTAATCAATTCTGGAAGAAACTATTTTTCCCTACACAAGAAACACTAGGTGTATTAAGATTCTTCATTTAATGGTCCATGTAGGGTGAATGATGGTATCTTAAATGTTCTTGTACTTGAAAAGTAGAAACAAATGTTTAAGCACACAACTTAGCAAATGATTGTTCACACACACACAAGAATAATAAATTCTCTCTCAGAAATTATGAACATATACATAATTATCACAATCCTGTATTGCACATTATCAAATGTATTACTGAAACACAACATAAATGAAATTTTACTAAATGTTTTACAATTAAACTATGAAACGACTTCACTCACACACAAATAAAATTACATTCACATAATAATTACAAAGAATCTTACCTTGGTTGGATCGACAGGCCCTTGTCATGCCAACAAGGAAGCTCAAATAAACTTACAGAATGGAGAACTTTATCAAACACATCATTTTCATAAACTGTAACTCATATCATTACTTCAGAAAAAGGTTTACAAAACAATTTACTTAGGAATCAGATCTCCAGCCTAATGATGCTTTACTTAATATCTATATATCTATCATCTACATGGACCTCTTCTTAATATGAAAAAAATGTTACAACCAAGACCTCGAGATAATATCAAATGAGTGCATTAATATTACAATTGGCCAATGTAACATTTTTCATGGAATTGGATTCATCCTCATGACATGAAGTGCATGAGAATGACGCATATCATTGTTTACAATAAACAAAATATGCTCTCATCAACAACTTCATTGGACCCATCGAAAGGAATCTCATTCAAATAACAAATCCTATAGATGTGGAACTGGTATTGTACGTGCACAGCTGGAATAGGAATATTGGTACCAGACATGCACAATCAAATACATTGGTACAATATGAGTACATAAATAGGTACCAGATGAATGCCAAAATGAGTACCATATGAGTATGAGTTGTTTCATAATATATGCTTGAATCAACCAAGGTAATTAGAGAGACTTTAACATCAATCATTCAATTCCAATTATTAAGAAATCTCATGAATCATGATTTAAACATAGGTTACCTCATGTATACACAAGAATGACTGAAAGACATGTCTTTGAAGAAAATATGAAAATGGTGCATATGTCTGAGATAAATTTGGTCAAGATAGAGGATGAGATAAGGTAATTGGAGGCATCAAAACGAAGACCCAACAGGGATGTTGTTATTGTACACTAGAGGTATTCTACACTATCCTCTGAAGGTGCAAGTCTACATCATGTGAATAGAGGAGTTGAGGTCAAACACAATGAGACTTCCTTTGATTATCGGTCATTAAGGTATAGCGTTAACAAAAATGAGACAACCCACCAATAATGAAAGTAGGTTTCAAGGAACTGATCACATTCCACAAGTGTGACTAAGGGTGTTGAGGTCAAACACTTAAAGAATCCATCGATCAGGAGACATTGATGTATTCACAACTATTGATGGCGGGAGAACCTATCAATGATGACTGCAAGACTTTAAGTACTCATAGGAATATAGGTCTCGTTTCCATAATAGTTGAGTTGAATTCGATGGAAAGAGACCCGCTGAAAGGAGAGCATTGAGGTATATCTCATCATCCAACATGAGGTACAAAGAAATAGATTTATGATTAGGAGGATCTCGAACGAATAGGAAGTTCACGAACCAATGACCATGTGCATCTCTTGCATGCACCGGATGAAACTAGGGCACGAAAGAGACCCTATGAATATCAACCAATAAGAAAAACTATTGAAAAAGGAGAGGAAACCACCAATGGGGCTAATGGAATCCAAGACAATGCATGAATCCCGATGTGTGAGTAGATTTATTGTTGTAGAACACAATGGAAACCCCCCAATCAACGACCAATGATGGGACATCATCTGATGGGTTCAAGGTTGCCTACTAATAATGAAAGTAGGCCTAGGGTGTGAGGTAGGACACCAACTTCATGTGGTTCTTAGATACAATGAGGGTATTGCTGACATGCAAAGTCAAGAGTTTTGAGAAATGGCTGACAGAGGCTTTAAAATTCCTTTGAACAAGAGCATGAAACATATGGATAAATCAGGAAACACAAAATTGATAATAATCATTGATAAAAGTTTTCTACGTAAGAGGCATCAAAAAACTCTCCATAGGGATTGGAAGAATAACTAGTTGGAGGAGTAACTCTAAGTAATGATCTCAGCTTATTAGGGCCATGCTAAGACAAAACCTTGGATGAAAATGGACTCAAGAGTTTGTGCTCTGTTCAAAGGTGACATGACTACTTCCGATAAGAGATAATATTCTTTTCCCACCAATCTTTTTTTGGTTTTCTCATAAGAAAATACATGCTATGATATAAGAGAAGAAATGAGTGTTGTGAGCAAGAAACTCGTTCCAAGTAGTGAAACATACCTATGCTCAATTCAAGGAAGTACATTTGGGGCATGGAAACTCCGGAGGGGGGGATGTTTCCTCTATGGGTAAAGGGTTTCAAGATGCAAAGGATATATGGAAGGCACTAATTGGTTATTGATGCAAATTGTTGAGGCAAGAGGCTTATAACGAGAAAGATGGAATCGAAAATAGGCTCAAAAATTCAAGAAGGACGATGGAATGCAATTACAACTTAACTCAAGAATGTCCTTTTTTCATAGATTTAGTCCCCTACGCCTGAAAAAGTATAAAATAAAACCTAGGATAACTCATCTAGCCAATTTGTTAAGAACCAAATATCAATATAGCATAGAAAAACCTCAAAATAAGTACTCAACGCCTTGAAAAAGAGAGAAACTCAAATAATAAGCCTCTTTGAGGGGGCAACCTCCTTATGCCCACATAAATGTACAATTCCAAGATGATTCATAATGAAAATGTCTCCTTGGTATATATAGGAGACTAGGAGGTATAATTATAACTAATGGACTAAATTCGACATAAATAAAATAACATTACTAATATAATATGCCCTAATTAAGGGGTAATGAGCCACTATTTAGGGCTTAACATTCCCCTCCCTTTGAGACAAGTGTTGTCCGCAATGCTTGAGTAACTCTGGATGCTTTTGTATAAAAGACTCATCTTCCCAAGTGGAATCTTTAGCTGATAGTTTCCTCCATTTAATGAGATACTCTGAAATGGATCTATTTCTCAGTTGGCGAATTCTTGTGTCAGTGATGGATTCAGGATCTAATATGATTTTTTCTTCCTCGTCATGTTCTGGCAATATAGTTTGAATTGGGATATTATCACCTATAACCTTCTTTAAGCATGAGACATGGAAAACTGGGTGTACTCGTGAATATGCAGGAAACTCCAATTTGTATGCCATAGTACCAATCTTTTGCAACACCTTATAAGGGACATAGTACTTTGGTGATAATTTACTATCCTTCTTGGCTTGCTTGAGGGACATCTGTTTGTATCGTTGTAGTCTGAAAAGCACCCAATCCCCTACTTCAAAACTTCTCTCACTACGATGTTGATCTGCTTGTTGTTTCATACGATTTTGTGCCATGGTCAGGTTGTCCTTTGATATTTGGAGAACTTTTTGTTGATGCTCGATGTGATCTTGCACTGCTTGAACCTTAGATATTTATTTTAGAGAAGAAGTGATGGAAGGAAGGTGGTATCCATAGAGTGCCATAAATGGTGTTATTTTTGTTGCAGTATGAAAGGAAGTGTTATACCACCATTCTTCCAAGGGTAACCATTTGAACCATTGTTTTTTTTTATCAGAGATGAAGCAACGAAGGTAGCCTTCCAAAAATTTGTTCACTATCTCGGTTTATCCATAAGATTGAGGATGATAGGATGAGCTATGGGCCAATTAAGTACCCAAACAAGAAAATAATTATGTCCAAAAATTTCTAGTGGAGATGGGATCTCTGTCACTTACAATAATCTTTGGGCTGCCATGTAGCTTTTGAAATGTCTCCATGAATGCGGTGGCAACTGTACTAGCTTTGAAGGGATGAGGGAGTGCACAAAATTGTGTGTACTTGGTTAATCTATCAACAATCACTATGATGATACTCTTTCCTTCAGACTTCGGTAATCCTGTGATGAAATCCATGGAAACCTCCTCCCAATGCTGACTTGGGATGGCTAATAGTTGTAAAAGACCTGGGGTCTTAATTGTTTCCACCTTATTTTGTTGGCAAACCAAACATTCCGCCACAAACCTTTGAACATCATTTTTAAGGCCATCCCAAAAAAAATCCTTCTTGACCCTATGGTAGGTTTTTAAAAATCCTGAGTGCCCTCCTACTGGAGAGGTGTCCAATTCGAATAGTACCTTTTGTTTGATATGGGACTTCTTACATAAATATAAGCAATCTTTGTACCATAGTGAATCATTTTTCCATGTAAATGTATCTGATGTACTATAATCCTGTTGCAACCATTGAATGAGAGTCCACACTTTTTCGTCATTCTTCCATTCATCCCTTGCTTCTATTAGCCAATTGGGTTGGATGATTGAGATAGCACAGAGAAAGGCCTCAACATCTTCATCCTTCCTTGAGAGTGCATCTGCCACAACATTTTGCTTCCCTTTTTTATAGACGATTTCAAAATCATAACCCAATATCTTGGTTACCCATTTTTTTTGTTCTTCTGAATATAGTCTTTGTTCCAAGAAGTATTTAAGACTATCATGATCTGTTTTTATCTTGAAGTGCCTACCTATTAGGTAAGGAAGCAATTTCTTCAATGCATGTAGTGTCGCCATCATTTCCTTCTCATAAATGGGTTTGTGTAAGTCCTTTCCCTTGAGTGGTCGACTTTCAAAAGCCAGGGGCCTTCCTTCTTGCATTAGGACAACACCAATTCCATTTCCCGAGGCATCACATTCCAAAATAAAGGTTTT
>ML795558.1:125548-143543 GCA_009831015.1 Picea engelmannii
TAGCCATATTTTTACTTTCAACATTTCTTGCCACCCTAAATGCATTCTCCAATGATTTGGGTTCCCAAAGGAAAACCTCATGTTGAATGTTATCTCTTAAAGTTCCTATGAATACATCAATCAAGTGCTCATCTGGAATATTTGTTACCTTTATATTCTATCTTTGGAAGTTCTCAATGTGCACTGTAACTGAACCCTTTTGCTTGAGATTTATCAATTGGCTAAAGAAGGTATTTATCCTTGTATCCTCATAGTGTGCTATCATTTCTTCCGTGAAAATTGTCCAAGTGACAAGTGATTAACGAGAACAAAGCCATCTATACCATACAAATTGACTTGGTTCTATATATAAAGAAGCAATTCATACCTTTTGTGTATGTGGAACATTATGTAGATCAAAGAATTGCTCCATCTGAAGTATCCATGTGATAGGGTCCTTGCCATCAAAATTCTGCATATCGATCTTAGAAACATGGTTGGCCTTCAACCCAAAGTTAGAGTTTCTACATTCTTGATTCACCTTCCTTGTGTCCTCATCATGAATTTCATGGGATACATTTTCACTTTCAGGTGTCCTCTCTATTATGAAATTTTTCAATCCTTCCATGATCTCCTCTTTCAGGTGTCCAACTTAGCTTCCATCTCTTGTAATTCACATTTTGTTACTGTCTTATTTTTTAAATCATTTATGTCCCTATGCATTTCTTCAACTTCATCAAGATTCCAATCAATATTTTCTAGAGGCTTATTTGGTGTATAAGTTCCCTTTTTGGGTGGCATGTTGGCCAAGTATCACTTTTGAACCTTGATTTTGAGGTGGTTCTGCTAGACAATCTGTATTCTGCTGTATCTCCAAAGTTTTGGCCCTTCTGGGTATGAAACTTTATTTTTTTTAGTTCGTTGATATTTATTCTCTGCAATGCTACAGGTCTGATCAAAATTGGATGTGCCAAGTGGAATTTACAGTAACTTCTCCACAACTTGTTGATTTTTGGCCTTTCCAGGAGATCTCACTTGTATAACGTGCCCCGCATAACATAAATGATATGAAATTTTGAAACTCATACCATAAATACTATAGACTTTCCAATATCCAATGAAACCAGTCTCACTCAATTTGGATACTCTAGGAAGAAGTTATGATTATTTTACCTGGAACACCTTCTTGAGACTAGTCAATAGGACTCGTCAGATACCCTATCTTCCACATGGTGTATATACCTTACTAATTTCTGTGAATATCCTCTAGAGTTTAGGGTCTTTAACATTACAAAAAACAATTTATAGAAAAAATTCCGCAATGACTCAGTTCAGGATGATTCCAAAACCCTATCTTGCACAGGCTGTATCTACGAAATTATAAGGCCTCAATAGCTATAATTTTAACCCAACATACCTTGATCCGTCTACTAAATATCCTCCAAGTTGTTCCTTCTGAAACATTGTAGAAAATAAGTTATAGCGAAAATTTCAAGGTGTCTCATATGTAGTAGAGAAACCCCAAGACCTTGATCTCTAATACCATATGTTAAGAACCAAATATCAATATAGCATAGAAAATCCTTAGAATAAGTACTCAACGCCTTGAAAAAGAGAGAAACTCAGATAATAAGCCTCTTTGAGGGGGCAACCTCCTTATGCCAACATATGTGTACAATTCCAAGATGATTCAAAATGAAAATGTCTCCTTGGTATATATAGGAGACTAGGAGGTATAATTACAACTAATGGACTAAATCCGACATAAATAAAATAACATTACTAATATAATATTCCCTAATTAAGGGGTAATGAGACACTAATTAGGGCTTAACACAATGACAACTAGAGTATTCATTTTTCATAAGTAGTCTACTTGGTCCAAAAAAGGGTTAAACTTATACCAAATAGACATATTTTAAAAACCATTTAATGAGTGTGAAAGAGGCAAGTTCCCTCAACAACATTTTTCATTTTTGGGGCAGTCAGAAAAGACCTTAAACAAGACTCAAGGGGAGTCCCATAGGTAATATTTAGAATTCTCGTGAGTAAGAAAATGGGGTTCAAACACAAAGTAATATTGGGACTATAAGGAACTCCTGGTCCTATGGAATAACTTTTGCATGGGCACCAAATGAAAAAAAGGTTCTAACTAGGGCACCCATATTTGGTAAGTCCCTACCAGTTAATAACAACACTTCTAGTAGCAGTGAGAAGGTTCTCTGTCACTAAGAAATGGGTTTGTGCCTAGGTTTTATGAGTCATGGTCATAGGACGATGCAAGAATGTAAAGTGGAATGAAAACCTATCTGATATACTAGTGAAAGAATATACCTTCCCAAGGCACGAACGAGCGATATGACATTGGAAATTCATAAAATCTCCTAGACAAAACCACTAAAAACCAAGTCTTTCCACTGCACAATTAGTCCATAAGGACAAAAATAGAAAAGACTAGGGTAAAACTATACAAAGTGGGTAAAAATGTTCTTTTAATAGTAAAAATAAGAAATTTTACCATACCATTTGAGTTTTTCACCCACACAGTTCTTTTGAGGCCATTTTACCCATGATCTTCTAGTTGCGATTGCTAGAGCTACGATTAATGGAATCAAAAACCGTCTAGACCAAGTAAGTTTGCATTCCATTTACTTCCATTTCAATGGTTTACATTTAATTTTTAGTCTCCATTTTTTGAGTATTAGAGTTCGTTACATAGAAACTAGGGTGTACGTGGGTGACAGATCATCAGGTCACATATACGACCCCATATACACAAAAAAAGTGATTCATGAACATGTATATGAAGCCTTATACGCGACTGTCATAAGTTTATCCCATGTATAAGTCCATGAACAAGTTTGTGAAGGGGATTAACTCAAAAAATGATCTTTCCTTTGCAGGATGGTTATTGAATGGAGGGAAAGAGAGAATGCAGAGGTAGATGTAGCGTTATAAAGAGATGCAAGGGCCCAACAAGCTTTGAAACGATGTGGCTTTTATAAATGTTTCGTTCTCAAAGGAATGAGGGATCAAGTGAGGTTTCTCCAGTTACTGGTAAACTATTGGGACCTAGAGACAGAGTCCTTAAATGTCTATTGGAAACCAGCGGTTTCATCCTCCGCAAATGCAATCTCATATGTAGAATTCAATGAGGTTCTCCATCCTAAGGTAGGAAGAGATTGGGGGATGAACACAATAAGTTTAGACTTTCAAGGAAAAATGGACGCATACTCAATATGAAGTGAAATTTCTCCAGAGTGTCTCTTCTCTCAAAGTTGAATCCCCCCTTAGGCCTGGATATGGCTCAATTTATAGCCTCCAAATGGAACTTAAGGGTCGAGTTAGAGCATTTCCAGTATATGGAAGGTTAGAGATCATGGATCTCATGACATGGCATGGAAACTCGACATAATTTTAATTTTTGAGCATCAACCCGATGTATGCAGGTTGTAGTGGAGAAAACTGTGTATATGCTTGTTATCTAACTTATAGGGTGTGTATATGTACAAAATATGTATTTTAGCTATCGAGTGAGAGAAAATGGGAATTCAAGTCTGTAGAGGGAAATGGAACGCCATCTAAGAAAGATTCATGGAGTAGGGAAACATTTGTTGTAACAATTGTGGAAGAAATTAGTGTTCCTATCACCATCTTTAAGCCAAAGACTACGTTGGAACAAATTAGTGTTCCTATCTGTTGGCAGCCAATACAATTTTTTCTATTGCCCTCTAAGTTGCCTACACCTACATCTTCTGAACTTCAAATTGTCGTCGCATTTTGCAAATTAATGATATTTTCATTTCATGCGACGTTTTCAAATTGGTTCCGATATATTTTTCACGACCGAAAGCGTGAAAACTCCTCCATCGATATTTTAAATTGTCATGAGCTTCTCATCGATATTCTGATTGGTACTTACCTTTGGTTTATTATTATGTGAATGCAGAGATTTTTCAAACTGTGACATTCTTTCTTTGATTGCGCAACCATGTTATTATTTGATTGATAAGGTATTGAGCATGTGAATTTACGAGTTATACTTGATTTCATAAGAATTATGGTTGATTATGTTTCGATCCTTATGATTATAATCTCTTGGCCTATCGATTTTATGAAACCTCTTATCATGTTTTATAAACTTTGATTATGCAACAAGTGCATGGGTAACATATGAGTTTGATTTTATATTGAATGGCAATGGTTTGAAGTTTTACAATGGCGCATTGATTAAACTTTTGGATTTTGATTTTATGGTTTGAATTATTACTTGGCGTATGATTAATTTGTGGGTTTGATTTTACCTTGAACAATCGTGGTTTCAAACTATACATTGGCACATTGATATAATTGTCCACCGTTGAAACCTTGGGTTGGCCGAATAATGTTAATGTTGGTTATGATTGATTGAACAGGGATGGTACTGTGCCATTAATGTTTTGCATGGCGGTGAACTAACCCACCACCTTCGCATGCACATATTGATTCACCTCCCTTTCATCGTTCTCAACTGTTGGCCTAAGCGATTTTTCTCCTGTGTGTTTATCCAAACCCTACCATGAGCCCGAACCATGGCTCCAGTCATGAGGGCTGAACCCAATGGCTGCCAGGCATTGTTAATGTTTGATGGTGCTTACAGTGACCTTGAGGAATTTGGATGGCTCTCGTTCATACGAAAGTTTGATGGTTATAACCCTTGCGTGGTTCGGCAATTTGCATTAACCTTTGATGGCTGCCGAGCCAAGGTTGGGGATGTGCAGTTGGAAATTGATGAGAAGTTTCTCAGTCTAGCTACCGGTCTGCCTGCTGTCGGACAGAGATGGTCAAAAAATTGTAAAGTGGAGAATGTCCCATGGACATTACTCTTTCATTCACGAAAAGTGAACTCCTGTGACAAAGGCTTGCCCGCAAACATGCTAAAGCAACGATGGCATGAATTGCTGATGGTAACCAAGCAATTCGTCACATGCGAGGGCCGGTATGGTTTCTTTTTCCTATATCACCTTCGGCTACTTATGGTTTTCATAGGCTATGAGCTTAACATGCCTTACTACTTGCATAGGAGTCTATTTAAAATGTCCAAAAGGTACAAACGGAACCAGGCCGAAAACAACCTATTTCATTTTGGGTTAATTAAAATGCTTATGGTTTGTCATTTGGGGTTATGTCAGGACTGTTGGAATGATTTTATTATTTGCAATAATTTCGAGGACTCCAACTCACCACAGGTTGACAAACCTGTGGTGAGTGAGAGCAAGTCGATACCCCCTGTTCCTTACAATGCTCTGCTACCCAAACCCCTACCTGAGCAACCTATTGACCTATCCAATTCTGTGACCACAGATGTGGGAACTGCTAGACCTGTGGCCAAAAGGCCTAAAGCCAAACCCATTGCCAATTATAAAGGCAAGAAAAACGCTCGGTTAATCTCTCGCATGGCAAGAAACAAACCAAAAGCACCTGTCAACCCCGACCCTATTATGGTAAGTGAAGACTCCGACTCAGAGATTGAACGCTACCTAGCAAGCGAGTATCCCTATTCTGAAGGTCTGTGTGATAAACCCGCATATGATTTTGTGAAGAACTTACCACCTTGTTTGCTAAATGATCCTAATTATCCCGGCATTAAAATGCCCTGTGAAACCCCTGGTGACTCGTCAAAACCCCCTCCTATTCTATCTCAACCAGCAGCTCCACCATGTGATCAGTGTGGCGTATGGTTAGAAAGGTATTACCTCAATGTGCTAATGCTGCAGTCCAGAATTCATGCTCTGGAAGATCAAGTTGCAAGGATCTCTGGTCAAAAGGATAAGATGCCATCCACTGATAAGAAAGAGGGAACAACTGGTTCGATTTTGTTTAAAAATGTGGAGTCGGCAACAGCATTCGTCAATTCAAAATTGGCGTAGCTCGATCAATCTCACTGGTATGATTATCACTTGTTTATATGACATGATCATAAACTCGGTTATATTGTGGATCTTCTCTGTCACATAAGCATGCACTTTTGTATATAATTTGGTTTTGATAAATCAATTTTCATTATCGTTTAAGTTTCGATTGGATTTGGCTTTGATTCGAGTGATCATGGGATAGATTTGATTTATTGTAATTTGTTTTAATCGAATACTCTGTTGATAATCGAGGTTGTTAATATTTTCTAAACATAGGTTGTTTCTAGTATTCCAATTTTGAACGCAGTCAATGGTTCGATCTGAATTGGTTATATTCTATATGATGTGGTTAACATAACTGTTATAATCCATGTCTGATTCGACGAATTCGAATGCCTTTTTGTTAATGCATAACCAAATTTGCAATTGTTCGATTCACATTGTTTGACCGCGTTATCAGCTTGTTTCATATTTCAACAAACATATTGTTTAAATGTTAATTTGGGAATAAAAACGATTATGCCCAGCATGGCGATTTGTTTCTATAATTAAACTTAGCCACATTCGTTTTGATTCTTCACCCAGTTTATATTATGAATTTTGTTAATTCTGTTACGCTCATGTCTATTGACTGTGTGGTGATCAATAACGAAATTCATTGGGTCGATACTCATTGAGTATGATTTCGTTTGAATACAATCGAAACAGTTTACCTATCTTTACACTTGATTAAATGATATTCAGCGCTATGACTATAATGAGTCAATGATGGTTACGACCATTATTTCGATCATATCTGTGAACTATTTAACACTCAGCGAACGAAGTCTATGGCAAAGATTTATGGATATCGTTATGCATGTTTCATTTTGATAATAGTCGTGACAGTTTTTTTATATTGGCATTTGATTAAAACGATATGAATCCTATGCAAATCAATTATTATTGCATCGTATCTTATGCGATTTGGTTCACCATTGATTTGATTTATGAAACGGTCCTGTTATGATTTGATCCGATTTTATGGCAATTGAAAAAACAGAGCATTCTTACCTTGTCCCGATTGCATTCTTTTTCAATTTGAATAATAGATTTGCTTAAACCATTGGTAATTTGATTTTAATAAAAGAAAATTAAATGGCATTGTTTTAAAAAGATTTCGATTTGTTTTCTATTTTGATTCTGTTTGCTATTTTAGACTAGCTACAAAATCAGATGATTATGTAGCTAAGTCTGTAGAATCAATTTTTTTTTAGTATTTTGTTGCTAAAATATCCTTCTAATTTGATATTTGTGTTCTATTGCAGGTAAATTTGAATTTGCAATTGAGTTGTTGAACAGTTAGGGGATATTTCAAAGATTTCACTTGCATTTTATTTTCTTAGTTTAGGAGATTTTGGGATATCTCCCAGATTATGTAAAACTGTTTGAGATTATCCACAAGGAAGTTTTACCTTGTGAAGAGACTTATAAATACTTATGATTTTTGTAATAATCAACATCCTCATTGGTGGGAGAACAAGGATATGGAATTCTAATGCAGACTGAAGCAGAATTGATGTTTTGTCACAGCTTTAGCCTTTCAATATATCAATGTTTTGTTTCATGTTTTGTATATCACTTTGTCTATGATTTATGACTACTTTAGCTATCTAGATCATGTGCAAATGATATAATTTTGATCACTGTTATCCATATCTTGTCTCTTCCAAATAGATAAAAGACATAACAATTGTTAATTCAGTTTATGAATGACAGGTTTATCTTCTTCATAGATTGAATTGTTATATATAAGTTTTCCATAACATGTTTCCCTTATTGCAGGAATTTATAATCATAAGATTGTTATGATTTTCTTGTTTGTCCTGTAAAACACTTCAAGGAGCAACACAACCTATCATTTACGAGAAGCTATTGAACCAATTCGGTGCGAGTTTCCTCCTCTGATCAGCTCAGAAGTCATCATACACAGGGCAGACTTGGAGCGTTTCCAGGTCAATTAGTCTGTTGTTTACTGTTTTTCATTAGTAGTTTAATTTAGATATAAGTTTAATTAGATTTATATTAGATTGTTTAATTTCAGTAAGTATATTAGATTGTTTAATTTCAGTAATGTTTATTTCTTTTTCATAAAATATAAAAATCAAAAAGAGATTCTTGGCTGTCTTAGGGCAGAAAATACATGAGTTTTGCAGATTTTAATTAAATCTGTTGATTGTTTATAGTGTACATTCGTGAATAAGTAATATTGTAGCTGATAATTAGATAGTTGATTTGAGTTATTACAATAGTAATTAGTGGATTGTATGTAATAGTTAGAGTAGTTATATTTAGTTTTAGTTTAATCTCAGTTTGTTTTATTAGTTTTATTTAGTTTAGTTTGTTTAGATTACTTAGCTCAGATCAATTTTCTCTTTGGTTTTCATAGAAGACTTTAGAGCAGCCAACGGAGCTGTTAAACTCGTCAGGGTGGTCCATTCCAAACGGCTTGGGTTATTTAGACAACCCCGGACCGGTTCCACTCTCCCAGTTGACGGATGGTCAATTTCGCCTGTCAACAAATGGCGCTAGAAGGAGGGCCTGAAATTAATTAATGCCACGAGGTGGTCGTAAGACTCCTCCTCCACCTAATTGCACCCCTATAGTGACTAGAAGTCGTTCACAAGATAATATCCCCCCTCAAACAGGAACTACTTCAACCGAAGATCCACAGATCATAGTTGAGCCAGCAACCCCTAATCCTACAGGTGGTGATTTCCAAGAGATCATTCGTCAATCTCTTATCAGAACACACAGTGCCTTAGCTATTCTTAGGCAACCAAACCGCCCGTGGGGTCAACCTTCAGATTTCTCTGATATCAGAGAACAGTTAGGCGATATAGATCCCACTGTGAATCCTACAGATCCAAACACAAATCCTGCTGTAGGAGGATCTGGGATACCTCCTTCACCTCCTCCCTCATCTCCTTCCTCCTCTGGAGGAGATTCCTCTTCTGAAGAAGGCAACTCACCTTCTCGTCCTTCCACACCCAATTCTCCAATGGCAAATCAGAACAAACCTGCTAGACCCTGGTTGGACCAGGATGTTGTAGCTGTACCTGGAGCCCAACACTCTTTACCTAAGCACCCGGAGAAATGGCTGCCTAAGTTTGATCCTAATTCAAAACAGATAGTTGAAGATCATATCAAAAAATTTATGTTAGCCATCAGACTCCGTAATGTTGAACACGAAGATGTTGTCTGTAGGTTGCTCCCTTACACCTTTGAGGGTAATGCATCCACTTAGTACTTCGCCCAATAGCCTCACACCATAGTGTCTTGGGAAAAGTTTGAGTCTTGTTTTTTGAAAAAATTCGGAGATGGTAAACCTACGGAAGTCTTAGTCATGGATCTTTCGAGCTTAAAAATGAACCCAAAAGAAAAAGTTAAAGATTTTAATCAAAGATTTTTAACACTCAAAAATCGAATCCCTGCAGAGTCTATGCCTGCTGAGAGTCTTGTAATATCTTACTACACTAAAGCTCTACATCAAAGTATAGCTATTTGGGTTAAACGTTCTAAAAAGGCCATGTTGTTAGAAGCCTTTGAAGAGGCTACTCAGATTGAAAAAGATATACTCAGCCTTAAGGACTCTTCTAGCAACGAAGCCGAGACTGTTTCTTCTTCCAAAAAGAAGATTGAAATTCTTCCCAGACCTACACAAAACAAAACACAATCTGAAAACTCTGATTTGGAAAATTTAACCAAAGTTGTACAAAAACTGTCTAATCAAGTTATAGATTTAAAAAGGTCAACTGAAGAAGCCTCTTCGAGTAAAGGACCCTACAAACCTCCTTTCCGAAAGCCCTTTCAAACCAACCGGCCTAATCCAAATCCCGAAGGCTTGAACCTAGAAAGTTTCCAATGTGCTCTCCAGACAATTCTAGGAGCCCAGGATGACTTGATCCCTCCTGATATTCCTCAAGAGGAAGTCAAGCAGGAAACCATTCAAGAAGAAGAGTCTTCTCCAAATATTTTTGGACACCTCTCGGATAGCATCTTTCAAGCTAACTTCGAGACTGTTCACCCTTACAACACTAGGAGTAAGACGACAAACAAACCTCCTGTCGAGAACACTGCAACTTTACCTCCAAATCCATCTAAATCAGTGGAAGCAAAACAAAGTAATGCTGGCCCTAAATTAGATTATGATGTTGTTGAAGATATTAAGAAATTACGGGCTAACATTTCTATTTATGAGTTGTTGAAGTTTCCATTTTTGTTACAAAAGATGTTGCAAAATATTTCAGAAAATGGCAAGAATGGTAATTCAAACAACAATAAGGTTGTGCAAAGCAAAGTGCCGTAGAAGACTTCCACTAAAAATAATCCTGATCCTCAAGATAAAGGAAGCCTTCCTGTAACTCTTGTAAATAATGTAAATAAAAATGTAAATAATGTAAATAATTCAGATAAAGTAGTCTTAGAAACTGCGAGTAAAAAACCACAAGCTACCACTCTGAATACTCGTAAGAATGTACCTCCTTTTCTTTTAACTTTCAAAATCTTCAACAGAAATGTGCATAATTGTATGGTTGAATCAGGAGCATCGTCAAATGTGATGCCTTGGTCAATCTGCCAAAAGATTAATGCTGAAGTAGAACCCTCTTCTTTGAAAATCATACAACTTGATCGATCATATGTTAAAGTTATAGGTGAACTAAAAAATGTATTGATTAGATTATCGTCTAACCCAAAGGTTCATCAAGTTATTGATATAATTGTGGTGGATATTCCAGAAGTGTATGGTTTGTTTTGAGCAGGGACTGGTCGGAGCAGCTACATGGTTACTTCGCAACGGACTGGTCTCACTTATGGCTTCCAGAAAATGGTAGGCCCAACAAGATCAGGGTGAATCATGAGCGTTACCTCAAGTTCATGGTAACAAACTTGAATGACCCAAATGAACCATATACACCTCCGGCGGATTCACCTGAAGTCCAAGGGATGGACACCTTCTTCGGAAATTTCACGGCTGAAGCTTCACCTATCAACCATCCGGAACAGCAGTTCGAGATCCTAACATGTACGCAACCAACAGTTTCTATCTGACAGTCTCACGAGCCTGATGGAAATCAAATTTGGTCGCTATACTTCGACGGTTCTAAGTATAAAGAAGGAGCTGGTGCAGGCTGCATCATTATCGATCCGGCAGGTAACAAAACGTTATTGGCTTGTAGACTAGAATTTGAATGTACTAATAATATCGCAGAATATGAGGCTTTATTGCAAGGTCTCAGAAAAGCCTTGGACATGCACATTCAAAATCTGACTGTATTCGGTGACTCTGAGATAGTGGTTAGGCAGGTGAGAGATTCTATACATTGTCTTTCCCCTCATCTCAAATGTTACCAGGTTGAAGTATGGAGTTTAATGAACAAATTTTCTTCTTTTTATATAAATTCCATTCCTAGATCAAATAATTCTGAAGCAGATCTATTAGCTAATGTTGCCTCTAAACTTCTTCCTGCAGACGGATTATCCCCGAACACGTTCTCTGTGGAGCTATTGTTTCGACCATCGATTCCTGACAATATCACAAATTGGAGAGTATTTGATGATGATCAGTAGATCATTAACTTTCTGCACATGGAAGAAACCTTCCAAGGTGCTGTGATAGATGAACAAACACACGACGACAATTTGCACGACTTTACAGTAATACCTAATCCGAAATCTCCTGAAGCTCTATCGGACATGGTAAATTTCATACCCAAATCTGTTGTTAGACTAGAAAAGTTCTATGATTTTGAAGATAAATTTAAAAAGACAGTCAATTGCAAAACCAACATCTCCTCATTGTCTTATGAAAAAGTCAATTTAGGGACTAGTGAAAATCCTCAGTGTATCAACTTAGGCTTGGGATGTTCTAGACAAGAAAAAGCTGCTTTTGTTAAATTATTCAAAGAGTTCAAGGATGTCTTTGCTTGGACTTACGATGATCTTAAAACGTTCGATCCTAATATTATACAGCATGTCATCCTTATGAATCCCCAAACCTTACCCTTCCAACAAAAACTGAGGAAAATGCATCCTAAACTAGAACCGACCGTACAAAAAGAATTGAATAAACTCCTAAGTGCTAAAATAATTTTTCATGTTAGACACACTCAATGGGTATCCAACCTTGTCCCAGTGCGGAAGAAAAATGGGGAAATTCGACTTTGTGTCGATTTCCGAAACCTCAACAAAGCGTCTGATAAAGATAATTATCCAGTCCCTCCCATGGAACAGATTCTTCAACATGTATCTAGTTCTGAGAGGCTATCATTACTAGATGGTTTCTCTGGATACAACCAAGTCTTGATGTCTCCGCCAGACCAACTAAAAACTACCTTTCGTACCCCGTGGGGCACTTATGCTTATCTCAAAATGCCTTTTGGATTGATTAATGTCGGTGCTACCTTTCAGAGAGCAATGGACATTGCTTTCAGAGGATTAATCAATCATTCCGTAGTAGTCTACTTAGATGATGTGACCGTTTATTCTAAAAACAAAGACGATCATTTAGCTCACTTACGAGTTGTTCTTCTACGATGTCGTAAATACGGCATCTCCTTGAACCCCAAGAAGTCCATCTTTGCAGTAGAACAGGGTAAATTACTAGGATTCATTGTGTCTAGTGATGGAATGATTATTGATCCCGAGAGGACCCAAGTCATCGCTAAACTCCCTCCACCTACCTCAAAAAAATCCATGCAGTCTTTCCTAGGCCAGATTAATTTCGTGAGAAGATTTGTCCCCAGTTTCTCCGAAATGGTCAGACCTCTCCAGAACCTGATTAAGAAAGACACCCAATATCACTGGGGACCCACTGAAAACCGAGCTTTTAACGATATAAAGAAGGCCATAATTGACGCTCCGTCTCTCATGAGCCCTGATTTCTCTCAAGACTTTACACTCTATACTTTTGCCTCTGATTGTTCCTATGCCACGGTCCTAACTCAGAAGAATTCTGAGAACAACGAAGTACCTATTGCCTTTATGAGCTCTGCTTTCAAAGGTGCTGAAATTAACTACCCAGCGGTTGACCGACAAGCCTACGCTGTCTTCAAGGCGGTTAAGAATTTCCGGTCATATCTTTTGAAGTCAAGGACGAATGTCATTGTCCCCTACCCTGCCGTTAGGAACTTGTTAGTGAAAAATGAGTTAGGAGAGAAAAGAGCCAATTGGGTCACCTCCTTGCAGGAGTATGACTTATAGATTACCCCAGCACAGATCGTGAGAGGCCAAGGGTTGTGTAAGTTGGTAGTTGATTCAGAAACCAAACAGCAAGAAGATAGTGATACGTCAGACCTAGAACAACGCGATCAGAGTTTGATTTGTTGCGCACAAAGCCTCGTAAGTCCTTGGTACGACGATATTAGATTTTGTCTTGAACATGGATCAGCACCTTGTCCGCCTCCTTTCATTTAGTTAACGGTATACTGTTTCGTCAGAATTTCAACGGCGTACTGATGCGTTGTCTTGAAAAGGAAGAAGCAGAGAAAGTCTTGCTTGAGTTGCATGCAACAGAAGCTGGTGGTCACTTCGGTGGCGACACTACTGCTCATAAGGTTTTAAGAGCCGGTTATTACTGGCCAACACTTTTTAGGGACGCCCACGCCTTGTGCCGTAAATGTATCATTTGTCAGAAAGTGTCAGGGCAATTGCAAAAACCAGCCTTCCCTTTGCAACCCGTTTGAGTCGATTCTCCTTTCTAGCAATGGGGCCTTGATATCATTGGTCCTATTAACCCTCCGTCCTCACAATAGCACAAGTATATTGTGACAGCCACTGATTACTTTACTCGATGGTCTGAAGCCGCCGCGCTAAGAACTGTTAACACAAGTCAGATGATCGCTTTTCTAAACTCGAATATCATCACCCGTTTTGGCATCCTTGATTGTCTAGTCTTTGATAATGCTTCATACTTTTCTTCTCTTGAGATGAGTGAGTTCGCCTTAGAGAAAGGAATAAAGCTGAAGTATTCTGCTAGTTACTACCCTCAGGGTAATGGCTTAGCAGAATCAACCAACAAGAACTTGATCAAAATTATCAAGAGAACTGTGGCTGAAAATCACAAGAACTGGCACAATGCACTGCTGAATGCACTGTGGGCTGATAGGGTAACACCCAAAGCTGCTATAGGTAATTCCCCCTTTTTTCTCGTTTATGGCAGAGAAGCCATTCTGCCACCTCAGATTCTTCTTCCTTCACTTCAATTGTCACAAAAAGTTCAAGAAGAAGATTGTCCCCCTTTAGAAAGATGTATTAACGCTTTGATGAAGTTAGAAGAAGTAATAACCCAAGCTAAGCGTAAGTTAGACCAACATCAACAACTGATTAAAAGTTGGTTCGATTCTAATTCTGCTTCTGATAGGAATTTTGATGTAGGCGATCTCGTCTTAAAGTGGGACAAACCACACGAAAGGAAGGGTGAACATACCAAGTTTCAAAATTTGTGGCTTGGGCCATTTTTGATTGCTGAAAAGTTGGGTCCTAGTTCTTTTCGATTGCAGAATCTCGAAGGGCATCTTGACACCTACCCGGTGAATGGCCAAGCACTGAAAAGATACTTTGCTTGATTACTACCCTTGTATATTATGTAAATATTTCTTTGGTTTGCACTTTTTGTTTTCTTTATGTTTTGATTTTGATTTGGATTGATCAATTTTTGGTGTTTTTGAAGGATATGCATGCCTGTGTACTCAGCAATTCAGATTTAGATCATGAAAAAATTTCTTCGCTGAAATAACCTCTGAAAGATTGTACGAACATCAGTAATATATTTATAAAAATAATGTTTATGTTGGAAAATTTTGTTGTTTGAAAGAAGTTACTGATTTCAATCTCTGAGTGAAGTTTGTCATGATTATCTTTATCTTTTTACGTTGTCCCTTTTCCGTAAAGGAATGACTCAAAAGGATGTCTCCCTGTCATAGCAAGTTGTTTTAGAAATAAAACATTTCTGGAACTGAATAAAGGACGATGTTAAAAAAAATTATGATGAGGTCTGAAAAAATATGATAAAATACCAAGATTTTTTAGTGTCACCCCGCTCAGCTAAACATAAAATAAAAACAAAATAAAGATGTCAATAAGAGCTATGGAAAGTGTTTGTAAACTCGTCGGGATACTGAACAGGTCCACTGGCAGCGGGTAAATGCAAGCATGGCACCAAGACAACTTCGCCGGGGTACTGAACAGGCCCGCTGGCAGCAAAGCAATATCAGGTAAACGAAAATCTGTAAAAATTACAAGAAACCTCTTTTAAGTCCTTTATTCTGATCTAGAGCTTCTTGACAGGATACAGATGTCCGAGTGGGTTAAATGGCAACCCTGTCGAAGCTATGGACGCCTGCTGGCAGCAGTGGCCATGCCAACAGTATTGAAGATATTATCATTAATATCGTGACTTGCTGATCTTAAGACTGTTATTAGTTTGCATCTTTTAAAACATCGTTGGAAAAGATAGTAAATGATGATGTTTGTATGATTTTCTGGTTGTTGTTTTTGAGTTGAATTTTTCTCTGCTGTCCTAATCTGAATTTTTTTCTTTTGACAGAGATAACTGCTTCTCCCAGTGTGTTGCCATTGTTGGCAGCCAATACAATTTTTTCTATTTCCCTCTAAGCTGCCTACACCTACATCTTCTGAACTTCAAATTGTCGTCGCATTTTGCAAATTAACGATATTTTCATTTCATGCGACGTTTGCAAATTGGTTCCGATTTATTTTTCACGACCGAACGCGTGAAAACTCCTCCATCGATATTTTAAATTGTCATGAGCTTCTCATCGATATTCTGATTGGTACTTACCTTTGGTTTATTATTATGTGAATGGGGAGATTTTTCAAATTGTGACATTCTTGCTTTGATTGCGCAACCTGGTTATTATTTGATTGATAAGGTATTGAGAATGTGAATTTATGAGTTATACTTGATTTCATAAGAATTATGGTTGATTATGTTTCGATCCTTACTATTATAAGCTCTTGGCCTATCGATTTTATGAAACCTCTTATCATGTTTTATAAACTTTGATTATGCAACAAGCGCATGGGTAACATATGAGTTTGATTTTATATTGAATGGCAATGGTTTGAAGTTTTACAATGGCGCATTGATTAAACTTTTGGATTTTGATTTTATGGTTTGAATTATTACTTGGTGTATGATTAATTTGTGGGTTTGATTTTACCTTGAACGATCGTGGTTTCAAACTATACATTGGCACATTGATATAATTGTCCACTGTTGAAACCTTGGGTTGGCCGAATAATGTTAATGTTGGTTATGATTGATTGAACAGGGATAGTACTGTGCCATTAATGTTTTGCATGGCGATGAACTAACCCACCACCTTCGCACGTGCATATTGATTCACCTCCCCTTTCATCGTTCTCAACTGTTGGCCTAAGCGATTTTGCTCCTGTGTGTTTATCCAAACCCTACGATGAGCCCGAACCATGGCTCCAGTTGTGAGGGCTGAACCCAATGGCTGCCAGGCATTATTAATGTTTGCTGGTGCTTACAGTGACCTTGAGGAATTTGGATGGTTCTCGTTCATACGAAAGTTTGATGGTTATAACCCTTGCGTGGATCGGCAATTTGCATTAACCTTCGATGGCTGCCGAGCCAAGGTTGGGGATGTGTAGTTGGAAATTGATGAGAAGTTTCTCAGTCTAGCTACTGGTCTGCCTGTTGTCGGACAGAGATGGTCAAAAAATTGTAAAGTGGAGAATGTCCCATGGACATTACTCTTTCATTCATGAAGAGTGAACTCCTATGACAAAGGCTTTCCCGCAAACATGCTAAAGCAACGATGGCACGACTTGCTGATGGTAACCAAGCAATTCATCACATGTGAGGGCCGGTATGGTTTCATTTTCCTGTATCACCTTCGGCTACTTATGGTTTTCATAGGCTATGAGCTTAACATGCCTTACTACTTGCATAGGAGTCTGTTTAAAATTTCCAAAAGGTACAAACGAAACCAGGCCGAAAACAGCCTATTTCATTTTGGGTTAGTTAAAATGCTTATGGTTTGTCATTTGGGGTTACGTCATGACTGTTGGAATGATTTTATTATTCACAATAATTTTGAGGACTCCAACTCACCATAGGTTGACAAACCTGTGGTGAGTGAGAGCAAGAAGGTACCCCCTTTTCCTTACAGTGCTCTGCTACCCAAACCCCTACCCGAGAAACCTATTGACCTATCCAATTCTGTGACCACAGATGTGGGAACTGTTAGACCCGTGGACAAAAGGCCTAAAGCCAAGCCCATTGCCAATTCTAAAGGCAAGAAAAACGCCCGGTTAATCTCTCGCATGGCAAGAAACAAACCAAAAGCACCTGTCAACCCCGACCCTATTATGGTAAGTGAAGACTCCGACTCAGAGATTGAACGCTACCTAGCAAGCGAGTATCCCTATTCTGAAGGTCTGTGTGATAAACCCACATATGATTTTGTGAAGAACTTACCACCTTGTTTGCTAAATGATCCTAATTATCCTGGCATTAAAATGCCCTGTGAAACCCCTGGTGACTCGTCAAAACCCCCTCCTGTTCTATCTCAACCAGCAGCTCCACCATGTGATCAGTGTGGCGTATGGTTAGAAAGGTATTACCTCAATGTGCCAATGATGCAGTCCAGAATTCATGCTCTGGAAGATCAAGTTGCAAGGCTCTCTGGTCAAAAGGATAAGATGCCATCCACTGATAAGAAACAGCGAACAACTGGTTCGATTTTGTTTAAAAATGTGGAGTCGGAAACAACATTCGTCAATTCAAAATTGGCGTAGCTCGATCAATCTCACTGGTATGATTATCACTTGTTTGTATGACATGATCATAAACTCTGTTATATCGTGGATCTGCTCTGTCACATAAGCATGCACTTTTGTATATAATTTGGTTTTGATAAATTAATTTTCATTATCGTTTAAGTTTCAATTGGATTTGGCTTTGATTCGAGTGATCATGGGATAGATTTGATTTATTGTAATTTGTTTTAATCGAATACTCTGTTGATAATCGAGGTTGTTAATATTTTCTAAACATAGGTTGTTTCTAGTATTCCAATTTTGAACGCAGT
>ML795558.1:148029-162748 GCA_009831015.1 Picea engelmannii
TTATGAATATCTTATATATGTTAAGAATATTGTAAATATTCTATATATTAATAAATGATATTTAATAATATGTTGTTTTGATTTTGTCTATGTGTCAAGTGATAATTAATATTGGTATAAATTAATATAAATTTAATAGAAAACACATTATTAATGTGTTTAACATATAATTTTATCTACTTATACCAACACATTAACATTAATATGGTTTATGTCTAGAAATCTCAAACAACGTTATGACTAATTATAAAAACCTATATACTCATATTAATACGTTTATTGTTAATTATCCACTTAATTCAAATGCCTAATCATAAAATGCCCCAAACATTACAATGTGTTGTTTTACAACCCATGATTCCCACTCCTTTTAATTGTTTAATCAAATCCATCTTATAAATGTAATTTAAAGAGGGAATTAAACAAGAGTTCAACATGTTTATATTGTGGGAAATGAACCTAGCTGGGGAGGATAACAATCATTCTTGCCAACCACCAAAGCTAAACAATATTGACTCTCACAAGCTCATATTGTATATATGCATGTTCTCATAGACTTACAACTCAAATTTGAATAAGGAAAATGAGGTTTTCTTGATAACTATTAAGATAATCAAAATGTGTCCATAAGAAACATTTTAGACATAAGTATAAGAAGAGTCAACAACCATAGAAGTGCCCTAGAGTCTTAAGACTTAAATTTCCCTAAATTATAGTACAAAATTCTCATTCATGCTTAATAATATAACATAAAAATTGGTAGTCATTAAAAACAACAAGTGTAGCTAGTTGTCATGTACATTGATAATAGTCTAGAAAACAAGAGTCACAATTTATGTTCCTAAGGGAATTATGCCTGCATTTAGAGGTAGTTCATCACAATCCTTGGGGGTGGACTACGTAACACACAATTTGTCTTGAGAACTTTGGGATTTCTCATTTTAACAATATATAGTCACTTTCATTTCATTTGTCAATTACATTCATTGCATTATTTGGATTGTAAAGTCTGTGGTAATGTTCCTTCAAATTCTATTTATTATAAATTGTGGCAAGTAATTATGGGTGGCCTACTTTGATTTTATTTAGATTTAATTGAGAGAATTGGAACTAATTCTATCCAGTACTATTAAGCCTAAGAAAACAGTAAAAATATTAAAAATATGTTTTATATCAAGATCATTTTAATTAATGGAGGTCTCAAACACTATAATCTTGAACTATGCATCTTTTCCTTGCAAATGTGTTTTTTTTTTAAATAATTGTTTTTATTATTAAAGCAAAAGGCTTGTATTATTATGTGTTGTGTTGAAATTTATTTGTAAACTAATCTTATTCTATTTTTGTTTAAACTTTTTATAGACACAATTGCTATAGATTATGCAAAGTGTAGGCCTTTTGGAATCAATCAATCTAAATGTCTTTACAAATACATTTGTGCAGTACATAATTACACTGATAGGTGTACACCCATTCACAATGGTCATAAATAATGGGCTTTTAATCACAAAGATGATTTATGTGGACAAGATTTGATATGGTTAGAATATTCTTAGTCTTCACAATAAATCAAGGGTTGTGATTTCAACCATTAACTTTCTTGTATGACAAAATATGTTTGTTTATCATTAAAAAAAGGTTATTAAAATGATTAGCATAATAATGACCCATCTACCGAGTTTAATAGCAACTTGTTTTTACTATCAGTGGACACCTTTATTGTTTTTACTACAATTTTTGATAGGGTATATACTTCCTTTAAGTGTACACTTATTTACCATGTGTTAATGAAATGTTTGTGGGATGCACGAGATTAGCTTAATAATCACCGGTAGAGTTATTAATGTAAATAATTTACTATTATATATATATGAAACAAATGCCCAATCAATTATTTATAGAGCTTAGGGTTTTTTATTGTATTTAGTGGACTACGCTTAGGATTTTCCTACACTGGGTTTTACTGTCTGTTATTTACTGCACTGCCTCTAAGGGATTTTCCTGTGCCTAGGTTTTACTGTCCATAGTGGATTACTGGAGTATTCTTGATCGCGTTCTTTATTAAATATAATCGTATTCTTGATCGGGTTATTTATTTCATATCATTGGAATGTTTCCAATTCCATTTGGCGGAGCATTGGCCTAACTAGCCAAAAATAGGAAAGAGTCGAACTATTGTTTTCATTTCCCATTTTATTTGATCACAAGCATTATCTTTTTCATTTCCCATTTTCTTTGATCGAAATCATTATCTCTATGTTGGATGACACAAAATTGATCTCAAGCCTCATCTGTGTGCTAGGGAACATTGTTCAAAGTTTTCAATGCAACAATAATTCTGAGGAATCTATGCACATATGTAGAGGTACATTATGTTGAATTGAGGGAAAACAATAAAAAAAAATGATTGCATGTGCATAATCAATTGATAACATTTCAACTACAGCATTATGATGTCGAGCTATGTTAGTCTTGCATTGCAGTTCCATATGCAAACAATTTTAATGAAGGAAGGAATATTAAAATATCTTCTTAAAAAGTAAGGGAACATTGAATGAATCCTCAAGGTAAAGTCATTTAATCCTTTCTTTCTATATATTCCATTATTTAAAATACTCGGTGAAATCCGAAAAGGTTCCACTAATCTATAAATTAATTATTCCAACTGACATGTCTTTTAACTAAGTATACATTCTTAAGTTTTGGACATGAGCAAGCTGAGGAATAGCCGACACAGATTTTGATTGTTAAGGCTAGATCTATATATATATATATGTTTAATTATCATAACAACAAGAAGCTTATCGTAATATGGTTTGTAGTAGTGTACTCTGGAAAGTGTCTATTGAGTAGAACTAAGACTGATGGAAAGTGTCTATTGAGTAGAACTAAGACTGACGTACGTCGATCTAGAAAACTTCCTACTAAGCATAAGATATGAAATTCCATCTTTGTGACTTAGATTTGCACCTCACTACAACGAGACAACGAAGGTATCAACAAGTATAAAACTAGCACAGTCACATAATTGTGATTGATTAAAGCCGAAAGGCATATTTACTTGTTAAGAACGGAGTGACAGGTGAGGAAATTTGTGGTTAATAATCCAAACGTGGTAATGTTAAACGTTAATCATTTAAACATGGAAATCATATAGTGCTATAGTAACTTCTTAATATGATTAGGTAAATGTTAAAAAGTAAACAGGTTAACAGATGCATTCAAAAATACAAGGAGATTATGAAGAGTAAATCACATTCTTTGATTTGGGAGGACGACTAAGAATATTCCAGCATCTTTAATTGTTAGCCATCAGATTAGAATTTTAGATTAAAAGATGATTAATTGTGCCCATTACCAATAAGTATATGCTTTCAACGTAATAACTTAACGATGCCACCTACACATACCCTCGTTGATGAGAATATCTCATACCCTCGTTGATGAGAATATCTCATTGAAAATTTATTTGTGAAAGTGTAGTCATACCTTCATCTACACTAGCCTTGATAGTTTATTAATACAACTGATAGTTGCATATTTTAACAATCACTTTCCTTTGACGACTACATGTTACTACTAACGTCCACCTACCATTACGAACTAATTGTCCAAACTTGGTGTTTATTCAAGATAGAACCAAGGAGAAAAACCAGAGAAAGGTCTTCGGTTGTCTTCCAATGTATAACAAATTTGTTTTTCTAAAATAAACGCTATCAGAGAAATAATTTTGGTCACTGTTTAGGCCAACACTTTTGGAAAATCTTCACAGAGGATTTACTCAATGTTACATTCTGCTCACTTCTACTCAGGCTTACAAAGTAACCAAGCCTACCGACTTCAACAACTTATAAAATATGTATCCTTGCCATTTGTAAGGAGAAAATTTTAGTTTAATAAAATAAGAGACGATCAGGCCGATCTCTTGGCTTCTGAAGAACGGGGGAAGTATTGGCTCAATCGTCAGAAAAAATAGAAAGATGGCTCGTTGTCAATTCAGGTTCCTACTGTTTGATCCATATTTTCATCCTCAAGGATTTCAACTATCCTCAGAAGAATCTGGGATCATTATGAAACCATTGTGTATTAACAATCGTTACATGAGAGTTATCGAAACAATGACACCAAGATGGAAAGGAAGGGTGATTGAAACTATAAGGATGATTTGATAGTCTCTAATAAAAGTTGGCGGACCGTTTACTCCGTTCGATGTTCTCTTCTACTGGACTTAGAATAACATTGAGTAGTAATACTATAACTAAGAGGTCAGACGTTGAGAAGTAAGATGAGTGTCAGGATAAATAACAGGGTAATTAGATGATTAGATCCTGCAACCATCCACGAAGCCATCGCATAATGTTGTCACTGGATTATAATGTTGTCACTGGATAATGTTGTCAATGAATCATTTAACTCAGTTTTTAACATAATTCCATTCAACAAGCACTAACTTTGTACATATTTTTATAACAAGTTTTACATCCTTTCCATAGCATAATTATAACGGAAATGCCATATGACGGAATTGATTCTCTACATAATTTATATACATGGAAAAATTGAATCTTGGGCATCAATGAACGAATTACATACTATGAGTACAAGATGAAATCTTGAATCTATGACAGCCTTACAACCCATGCTTAAGGAAACGAGGAAATATTGAAAATCAACAAAATATCATATTCCACTTAATTATTGAACATATGTATGTATTGATACTTATAGAGAAGAATATAGCACAAGAAGGAAGAGGCGATTGCACTTTCAAAGTTGCAGATATTCCTAGATATGATATTTAGAATCTCAATTTAATATTTGAAACTCTATTTCAACACATATTCGATCTAAAGAATCAATTACAACCAACCATCAGAACTTAAATTTTACAACATGATCTCTACATAAAAATACGGTAACCAATAGATTGTTGTTGTAGGTGAGCTTGGATCCGTAACTTTCGCAACATCTTCCTTTCTTTTGCCTACCAATCCGAAACTTCACTGGTACCTCCCAGCCAATGCTAGGGGCACTCTTCTTCCCCCTTAACCTCACAAGCCGCAAAGGGGCCCAAATTACATAAGTAAAATCAATCAATAGAAATTTTAAAAAACATTTCATTCATCGAGCCATAGGGTGTTTTCCCTCTTCCTCACCATTTGTTTTATAGGAAAATTCACCTTGACACTTGTCATCTCATGCAAAATTAATTAATTTTTAATAATTTTATTAGGGATTATTCACTCTCAACACATGTCACACTTTCACCAAGTTGCACATGTTTAGTCCATTTTTATTTTAAATAATTATGCATTTCCCCCCACACTCCTCAATTAGTTCCTAGTTTTTCTCCTAGTTTCGCTTTTTTTCCTTTATTGTGTCTCTTAACTAATTTTAAGTTGGAGTTTGATTATGACTCTTCTTTTAGTTAGGATTTAGAGTTTCACTGACGTAGGATACTAACTCTATGTTGACAACCCACTATCTCATGAATATGATTTCTTTAATTTAAAATTCATTTTATTAATTTCATTCACACAGTGTGCACATGTCTTAATTTATTCTCCCATTTCTATATTTTACTTAGTCTAATCTCTCTTAGACCCATTTCTACCATTTCTAGGATTTTATTAAGCCTAACAATGAACTTAGATTTATTATGTTCCCTTTCAAATTTAATACATACTTATATAAATTCATTTATCTTTTCTATTAGTCCTAATTAATTGGTTTATTCTTAATTCTAACAAGTCTAAGTATTCATTTATTTTTCTAAGGTCTTCTAGATTTTTACTAACCTATAATTTATTCATCAATGTTCCCTTCAAGACGCACTTTCGTGCTTCAAGGGTGTCACTTTCCATTGACTAGTTTGGAAGTTTTTTTACTCTAGGAATCAATAATCCACTCGTCGACCTTGTGTGAGACTAAGGGATTACTGAATAATAAGGAATCTGTCTTATTTTGTGCCCCTCAGAAATCCTCGTGAGCGACTATCTAAGTCTTCCCTCACGGCATCGTGAACCTATCAGAACAAGGTAATCGTTAACCTTCAATTTAGATCATGGCGGGAGTTCTAGTAGGATGTGACAGGGACGCTGCCACACCTTTCCCTCATCTATTTGATATCTTTGTATGAAAAGATTACTCCATATGTGAGTCGTATTAGAAAGCATCTCCTTTCTTGCATCCACTGACAAAGACATTATTATTAATTCATATACATGAAACCCATATTGAAATCATCATCAATAATATATGCGTATAAATGAAGTACTCAAAACCAAATTGAAAGTCCACTCCATGACTCAATCGAGAGTCTAAGGAAGTCTTTTGATGCCATCAAAAACCTCATTATGTCACATTTCTTGCACACTCAGGAAACCTCATCATAATACATGTCAATGCGATACATAAATATAAATAACATATCAACTTTCAAAACATAATCATAACATAAACACACAAACCAAAACTAATAATCATAATTTACCACATTTTAACCAGATCACGTGTTCTCAAGTGTCCTCAAAGAATAATTCGATGTAGGAAATGTGATCAGTGGAACTGGATGTTACATACACCCCCTCTTGTTTTAAACTTCGTCTCAAAGTTTGTACAATATAAAAATAAAATAATATATATTACTACTACTAAATTATATATCAGACTATCAAAACAAATAAGGAAACCGACAATGCATCTCAAATGTGTCCTCCCAAGTAGAAGAATGTGGACTATAACTGTCCCACTAGACCTTGACCTGATCAACTATTCGATGGCGTAGCTGTCGATTACGATAGTCCAGTGTGTGGATCAGCTCCGCTATGAGAGAACCCTCCTATCATACCTGCAATGACCTCATGTCAATAACATGTGATGGATATGAAATATAATGACATAAAACTGAAACATGAAACAGATCATGCATATGCCTCAAAGTGTCAGATAAGGCTAGTAGGTAAGCCATAGGTCCTTTCTTTTCTACAACTTCAAAATGTCCCACAAACCTTGGAGAGAGTTTAAAACCCTTTCCAACTTAATTGAACTCTTATGCGGGTTCACCCACAAAAATTCTTAATCATCAACCTCATAACTGCAGTGTATACGATGTGCATATGCATAAATAGTTTGTCGATCTTGTGCTTCCTTAATTTGTTGCCTTATGGATTGCATCTGATATTCCATTTCTTGAATCACTTCTAGTCCCACCATGACCCTATCCTCCATTCGATCCCAACTCATAGGTGTCCTACATGGTCTTCTCTATAAAAGCTCAAAAGGTTCCATATTCATCGTACTTTGATAACTGTTGTTGTACGTAAATTCTACCAATGGTAAAAATTATTCCCATCGTTTTTGTTGATCCATCACATACATTCAAAGCATATCCTCTAGAATTTGATTTGTTCTTTTTGTTTTTCCATTCTTTTCGCGGTGATATGTTGTAATAAAGTTCATTTTCGTGCCTAAAGCCTCTTGGAAACTAGTCCAAAAATGTCTAGTGAATATGGATCCTCGATCAGATATTATCTTCCTTGGTACACCATGAAATATTACAATTTCGCTAACACAAATTCTAGCTATATATGATGCTTGATAGGTCGTGTGAACTATAATAAATTGCGCACTCTTTTTCAAAGTGTCGAAAACTAAAAAGATATAATCATGTCTCCTTGCCATCAATGGAAATCCAAAAATAAAACCATCGATATAACTTCCCAGTTCATTTCAGGAATAGATTGTGGTTGTAATAATCCCGTTGGATGCCTGTGTTTAGCCTTCACCTGCTGACATTCTAGACATATTTCTACATAGTTAACTATATTAGTTTTCATTCCCTTCCAAAATAATAAAGGTTTAAGGTATGCCTTCATCTTCGTGACTCCAAGATGAGCTATATACACTACTCGATGCGCTTCATTCAAAATCAACATTCTCAATTCATCATTTGGTGGTACATAAATTATTCCCTAATACCTTAGTATCCCATCACTGTATAAAGAATATCCCTCATATCTAGGTATCATCACAGTATCTTGTTCGATATTATATTTTACTTCCTTGTACCATTCATCCTTAATCTGTAATGCTAAGATATTCTCACGAAGATTCATCCTTAGTGGTATTACAGAAAAAATGTGAGGTCTCTCACTCAATGCATATGCTACTTTGTTAATTGTTCCCTTAAAACACATGATCTCAAAATCATATTCACTTAAAATTTCTGAACAAAGTCTTTGTCGCGCGTTCAAGTCACTCTAAGTAAAAATGTGTTGCAATCCACAATGATCAGTTTTTATCTCGAATTTTCTCCCAATAAGGTAATGTCTCCAAACTCTCAAGGAATAAATAATTGCTAGTAATTCCAAATTGTGAGTTGCATAATTCTCTTCATTCCCTCTTAGTTTCCTTGAAATGTATGTGATCACTCGACCATCTTGCATTAATAATCCAGATAATCCTTCCTTGGATGCATCTGTGCATACCAAGAGTTCCTTGTCCATATATGGAACTTTCAGAATCAATGTCGTTGTTAATAATTTCTTACTTTTATGAAATGCTTCCACACATTTTTCTAACCATACAAATTTCTTGTTCTTCTTTTGCAATTCTGTAACTAGATTTTCTATTTTGGAAAAACCTTGGACGAAGCGTCGATAGTAATATGATAATCCTATAAAACTACGAACCTATTCTACATTCCTCTGTTCTGGAAATTCCATAATAGCCTCTACCTTCGTCAGATCCACAATAATACCTTCTCCAAATATGATGTGCCCCAAATAGTGGATCAACGTCTCATAAAATGAACATTTCCACAAGTTTCCGTACAACTTGTTTTCTCTTAAACATTGTAGAACTAATCTCAGATGTTTGTTGTGCTCTTCTTTCGTCCGAGAGTAAATCAGTATGTCGTCAATAAATACATGTACAAACTTTTCCAAGTATTCACGGAATACCCCATTCATTAAACTCATGAATATGTCCGGGGAATTCGTCAATCCAAATGGTTATATAGTAAATTCATAATGTCTGAATCTGGTTTTAAACATGGTCTTAAGGATATCTTCCTCTTTGATCTGCAACTGTTGATATCTCGATGTCAATTCAATATTTGAAAACATTTTCACTTTCTTCATTTGATCAAATAAGTCATCAATTCTCGATAGAGGGTATTGGTTCTTAATCATGGCTTGGATTAATTGATGATAGTCAATGCAAAGCCTCCACGATCCATCCTTCTTTCTTACAAATATTACTGGAGCACCCCACAGTGATATGCTTGGATGTATAAGTCCCAAATCCAACAAATCCTTCAATTGCATCCTTAACTCTTGTAATTTAGGTGTCAACATCTGATATGATGTTCTAGCAATTGGTTATGTTCTAGGTTTAATATCTATTGTAAATTCCAATTACCTTTTCGGCGGTAAACCTAGTAGTTCCTCAGGAAAATCATTGACAAACTCCGATACTACTAGAAGGGCTTCCAATATTTCCACGTCACATTTTTCATTAAGCACTAACATGGCATACAACTTACATCCCTTACACATAATTTTATGTAACTGTAGGGAAGAAATAAATCTTAGCGATACTCCTTGGTTTCTTCCTACAATTACTCTACTTTGTCCCAAATCATCAATCAAGATTAATCTCTTCATCTTATAGTTAAGTATTGTGTCATGCGATTCTAGCCAATCCATTCCAATCACAATGTCGTAGGATCCCAAGATTGTGACATAAAGATTTACATTTACGATGGAATCACCCAAGTTAATGTTACAATCCTTAACCTTTCCTCCAACCTTTTGCTTGGTTCTAGATGAAATTTCCACATATCTAAACTCATCTTGTTTGATTTCCTTCACCTTAATTATTTTAAGGACAACACTAGATATAAAACTTTTAATAGCTCTTGGATCTATCAAAACACTAAGTTGTTGATCCACTAACATACCTAAAGTCTCAAGAAATATGGAGTGATTCTCATCATGGTTGTTATTCATTGTTGCATGAATCCTATGGGACTTTCCCAAATCTTCCACTATCGTTTGTCCTATTGATTTGGGAGCTCTTTCCTTCTCAATAGAAAAACCTCTCTGATAGTGTGGCTCTCCACAAGTCCAACTTTCATTCTTAGGTTTGGTGATCCTAGTTCTAGACGAGGGATCTGTTGGTCTAGGGTTCTAAGGCCCTCATCTGTTTTGTAGAACATATATGTACTCCTGTTGCTTCTGAGGATGATGCATCTGTTACTCCAGTGGTGCTCTATATGGATTCCTTTGACTGGTAGTCTTTCTACAAGGTGTAGAAAATACAAGTCCTCTTGGTGTTACATGTTGCCCATAACTCTCTCTAATGGGTTTCCTCTGCTATGACACTCTAAGTGGCGTGTTTGTCCTGTCTGCCTGGAAAGATTCTTACGCTGACCCCTACTATTCAAATCTTCTTCAATGATGAAATATTTTTGTAGTACATCGTGCAAATTGTGAGGAATCAAAATCCTCATCTTAGCACGAATGTTGAAGTTGAGTCCAAAAACAAATATATTAACCTTTAATTACTTAGTGTTTAGATGTAGAGCATATCTGAGCAACTCCATAAACCTAGCATCATACTCAGGTACTGTAAGACTTCCCTATCGTAAAGCTTTGAATTCATTAAGTTGGCGCTCAATGAACTGATCAGATAAGTTCCTCTCTCGGAATCGCTCCTCAAACAATTCCCAAGACACATCTTCAACAACCATATTCAACTATGGCAAGAGTGTCTTCCACCAAATAAGCAAACTCCCTTTTAGTCGGAATACCGCCATGCAAACCTTCATGTTGGAGATATAATCACGCAATACAAAGCACATTTTCTCAAGACACTTCTTCAACAACTATATTCAACTATGGCAAGAGTGTCTTCCACCAAATAAGAGCACTCCCTTTTAGTCGGAATACCACCATGCAGACCTTCATGTTGGAGATATAATTGTGGAATGCAAAGCACATTGCCATATTCTCCAACCAAGGTTCACTGGCTAAACCATCTAGTCAACCCAAGAACTCGAGAAATTTTACCTTCTCGAGTTCTCTATGAACATTACCACTAATTATAGGAGGGCGCTATGAACCCTCATTGGGAACAGACTCCCTTCGCTCATCGTGATCAAGGCGATTTATCATCACCTTAGACATCCTCTGAAGGGACCTCATCATACATACAACATCTCTCACTGTAACCTGCTCCTGCTCATTAGTTCGCTCATTTCCCTATGGAGCAGACCCCTCAAGTGTGGATGTACTCAGAGGAAGCATACATATTCCTCCTGCACCCTGACGTCTACTCATCCTCCATCCTATAACGATGATACTTGTCATACACAAATTCAATTTACATTAGTGATAAATCTTTAATTATTAAATATAAAGCAGTTAAAAGCGTAATAGATCCAGTGTCGCAGAGTTGAACCTTCCTCTGATACCATATGATGTGTCACTCTAGAACAATCAAGAATGGTTGAGTATCTACCATGTTATAAATCTTCATTAAGATGACATAGAAAAAGGGTATTTTTTTAAAAGCAATTATAAATAACATCCATATTTAATAGTCATTATTGTTTTGTTTTTACAAAATCTTACGCAATGATCAAAGATTGCGCAACTCACTTTTAATCAGTAAAGTTTTCTAAAAGCAACACAAATCCTAAAATAAATCTATCTAGTAATAGGAATTAAGACTATAAGTAAGTATCTACCTAAGAACGTAATCATATTTTACTTATCCTTGGGTTTGCGCTTCCGTAATGATTAATGTAGTATGACAACTATAATTTAAAAGGATACAATCAATAATATCATTATAATCATTAACAATTTATCAAAATTTAAGATCATCAACAAAATCATTAATTTAAATCCTAAACGTTATATCGAGGACTATAACATAATATTAATAATAATCGATGACGCAATGACATTAATCCAATCATTTATCAAACCTTAAACACCACTTACTAAATTATAATCATTAATAGTGTCCATAATATATGGTATTTGCTTCAATCTTTACTAAAATTGGTAACATTAAATATCTTCTTAAAAAGGAAGGAACATTTAATGAATCCTCAAGGTAAATTCATTTAATCCTTTCTTTCTATATATTCCATAATTTAAAATACATGGTGAAATCCGAAAATGTTCCACTAAGCCACAAAGTAATAATTTCAACTAGCATGTCTTTTAATTGAGTATACGTTCTTAATTTTTGGATAGGAGAAAGCAAAGGAATAGCCCTCATAATAATGACAAGATTATCGTAACATGGTTTGTAGTAGTGTACTCTGGCAAGTGTCTATTCAGTAGAACTGATACCGAACTACGTCGATCTAAAAGACCTCCTACTAAGCGTAATATATGCAATTCGATATGTGTGTCTTGGATCTACAACTCACTACAAGTGAGGTATCCACAAGTATAAAGTAACTTATTGATGACACCTACACATACCCTCGTTGATGAGAATATCTCATTGAAAATTTCTTTGTGAAAGTGTAGTCATACCTAGCCTTGATAGTTTATTAATACAACTGATAGTTACACATTTTAAGAGTCACTTTCCTTCGATGACTACCTGTTACTACTAAGGTCCACCTACCGTTACACACTAAGTGTACAATATTGGTGTTTATTCGAGATAGCACCAAGGAGAAAACCCAAGGAAAGGTCTGCGGTTGTCTTCCAACGTATAACCAATTTCTTTTTCTAAAATAAATACTACCAGAGCAACAATTTTTGTCAGATTTTAGGCCAACAATGTTGGAAACTCTTCACAAAGGATTTACTCAATGTTACATTATCCTCGCTTATACTCAGGCTTACAAAGTAACCAATCCAACTGACTTCAACGACCTCTTGGAGCTTGCTTTAAGCCATACAAGGCTTTCTTCAACCAATATACTTTGGTTGGCTGCTCTTGGACTTCAAATCCAGGTGGTTGATCGACATAAACTTCTTCTTCTAAGAAACCATTCAGGAAAGTTGACTTGACATCCATCTGGTATACTTGCCATTTGTGTTGGGCTGCTATGGCCAATAGAGTCCTTACAGTGTGTAATCTTTCTACTGGGGAAAAAGTTTCACCATAATCAGTACCTAGTTGTTGTGAGAATCCTTTGGCAACAAGTCTTGCCTTGTGTTTTTCAATCTGCCCTTTTTCATTGAGTTTAGTTTTGTAAGCCCACTTGACATCAATACTCTTCCTGTGTCTGGGCAAATCAACAAGATCCCATGTCTTGTTCTTTTCAATGGAGTCAATCTCTTGGTTCATGGCTTGAACCCAATGTGGCTCCTTATATGCTTCTTTAAAAGATGTAGGTTGACATGACATTAATGCAAAAAGATTGTATTGTTCAATGCCATCCAACTGCTGATGGATTTCTCTCAAACTTTGAGTTCTCTAATTTTGAAGTTTAGAGGACGAGTCTCTGCTTGAAGTTGAGTTATCATGAGAATTTTCAGGTTGTCCTTGTACCTGCAATCTTGGAAGAGCAGGTTGAGGTATTGGCTATTATGAATTTTTTGACTGGGCAGCAATGGATTTTGACTGTCCATTTGTTGATTTTTAGATTCGTTCCAGAGTTGATTTTCCAGAAATTTTACATCTCTGCTGAGAATTAGTTTCTTTGAGATTGGATTATAAAGCCTGCAAGTTTTAGATGTTTCACTGTATCCATTAAAGATACATTTCTCACTTCTATCATCCAGTTTCTTCCTTAATTCAAAAGGTATTTGAGCGTATGCTATGCATCTGAATGTCCTTAGATGTGCAACATTTAGTTTTTCCCCACTCCATGCTTCTTGAGGGACTTTCATCTTTAGACTTGTGGTTGGAGATCTATTCAAGAGATCAGTTGAGCATGCTACTTCTTCAGCCCAAAGAGTATTTGACAAACATTTCTCTTTGAGTAGGCCTCTTGCCATGTTCATTATTGTCTGATTTTTTTCTTTTAGCCACTCCATTCTGTTGTGGAGTATACTTGGTTGTAGTTTGCATGATAATGCAGTGTGATTTGCAGAAATTTGCAAATTCGTTGGATTTGTATTCTCCTCCTCCATCTGACTTGAGAGCTTTTATATATTTTCCACTCTGTTTTTCATCTTCTGCTTTGAATTCTTTGAATTTTGCAAAAGTTTTAGACTTGTCTCTGAGAAAATAGATCCAGATTTTCCTACTAAATTCATCAATGATCGGGTTATTTATTTCATATCATTGGAATGTTTCCAATTCCATTTGGCGGAGCATTGGCCTAACTAGCCAAAAATAGGAAAGAGTCAAACTATTGTTTTCATTTCCCATTTTATTTGATCACAAGAATTATCTTTTTCATTTCCCATTTTCTTTGATCGAAATCATTATCTTTTGTTGGATGACACAAAATTGATCTCAAGCCTCATCTCTATGCTGTCTATGCACATATGTAGAGGTACATTATGTTGAATTTTGGGAAAACAATAAAAAAAAATGATCGCATGTGCATAATCAATTGATAACATTTCAACTACAGCATTATGATGTCAAGCTATGTTAGTCTTGCATTGCAGTTCCATATGCAAACAATTTTAATGAAGGAAGGAATATTAAAATATCTTCTTAAAAAGTAAGGGAACATTGAATGAATCCTCAAGGTAAAGTCATTTAATCCTTTCTTTCTATATATTCC
>ML795558.1:163117-187182 GCA_009831015.1 Picea engelmannii
ATATATATATATATATATATATATATATATATATATATATATCATAACAACAAGAAGCTTATCATAATATGGTTTGTAGTAGTGTACTCTGGAAAGTGTCTATTGAGTAGAACTAAGACTGACCTACGTCGATCTAGAAAACCTCCTACTATGCATAATATATGAAATTCCATCTTTGTGTCTTAGATTTACACCTCACTACAACGAAGGTATCAACAAGAATAAAACTATCACATAAAGTCACATAATTGTGATTGATTAAACTATCACAGTCACATAAAGTCACATAATTATGATTGATTAACGTCGTGGAGCCGTCATTGAAGAATGCAGTTGAGTCGTCGTCGAGCCATCGTGAAGAATGCAGCTATGAAGAGACACTTGGCATCATATATTACTACGCTCTAGCCAATATGAAACGCGCAGATCGCTGAAATGCTTGAGGAAAACGCAGGGACAAGTGAAGAAATTCATGGTTAATAATTCAAACGTGGTAACGTTAAATGTTAATCATTTAAACGTGGCAATCATATAGTGCTATAGTTATTTCTTAATATGATTAGGTAAATGCTAAAAAGTAAACAAGTTAACAGATGCATTCAAAAATACAAGGAGATTATGAAGAGTAAATCACATTCATTGATTTGGGAGGACGACTAAGAATATTCCAACATCTTAAATTGTTAGCCATCAGATTAGAATTTTAGATTAAAAGATAATTAATTGTACCTATTGCCAATAGGTATACGCCATTCGACTTAACGATGCCACCTACACATACCCTCGTTGATGAGAATATCTCATTGAAAATTTATTTGTGAAAGTGTAGTCATACCTGCATGTACACTAGCCTTGATAGTTTATTAATACAACTGATAGTTACATATTTTAACAATCACTTTCCTTCGACGACTACATGTTACTACTAACGTCCACCTACCATTACGAACTAAGTGTCCAAACTTGGTGTTTATTCAAGATAGAACCAAGGAGAAAAACCAGAGAAAGGTCTTTGGTTGTCTTCCAATGTATAACAAATTTGTTTTTCTAAAATAAACGCTATCAGAGATATGATATTTAGAATCTCAATTTAATATTTGAAACTCTATTTCAACACATATTCGATCTAAAGAATCAATTACAACCAACAATCAGAACTTAAATTTTATAACATGATCTCTACATAAAAATATAAACTAAATTGTTACATACAGTAACCAATAGATTGTTGTTGTAGGTGAGCTTGGATCCGTAACTTTCGCAACATCCTCCTTTCTTCTTCCTACCAATCCGAAACTTCACTGGTACCTCCCAGCCAATGCTACGGGTACACTTCTTCCCCCTTAGCCCCCTAAGCCGCAAAGGGGCCACACACAAAATCTCAGACCAAACTAGCTCAAACTTACCCTCACAAGGAAATGATTCCACCTCTTCCACAAGATTTCAACCCAAATTACATAAGTAAACTCAATCAATAGAAATTTTAAAAAACATTTCATTCATCCAGCCATAGGGTGTTGTTTTCCCTCTTCCTCACCATTTGTTTTATAGGAAAATTCACCTTGACACTTGTCATCTCATGCAAAATTAATTAATTTTTAATAATTTTATTAGAGATTATTCACCCTCAACACATGTCACACTTTCACCAAGTTGCACATGTTTAATCCATTTTTATTTTAAATAATTATGCATTTCCCCCCGCACTCCTCAATTAGTTCCTAGTTTTTCTCCTAGTTGTCCCTTAGTTCCTCATTTTTTCATTTATTCTGTCTCTTAACTAATTTTAAGTAGGAGTTTGATTATGACTCTTCTTTTAATTAGGATTTAGAGTTTGACTGACTTATGATACTAAATCTATGTTGACAACCCACTATCTCATGAATACAATTTCTTTAATTTAAAATTCATTTTATTAATTTCATTCACATAGTGTGCACATGTCTTAATTTATTCTCTCATTTATATATAATTTATTCTCCCATTTCTATATTTTAATTAGTGTAATCTCTCTTAGACCCGTTTCTACCATTTCTAGGATTTTATTAAGCCTAACAATGAACTTAGATTTATTATGTTCGCTTTCAAATTTAATACATACTTATATAAATTCATTTATATTTTCTATTAGTCCTAATTAATTGGTTTATTCTTAATTCTAACAAGTCTAAGTATTCATTTGTTTTTATAAAGTCCTCTAGATTTTTATTGACCTGTAATTTATTCATGAATGTTCCCTTCAATACGCACTTCCGTGCTTCAAGGGTGTCACTCGCCATTGACTAGTTTGGAAGTTTTTTTACTCTAGGAATCAATAATCCACTCATTGACCTTGTGTGAGACCAAGGTATTATTGAATAATAAGGAATCCGTCTTATTTTGTGCCCCTCAGAAATCCTCGTGAGCGAATATTTCAGTTTTCCCTCACGGCATCGCGAACCTATCGGAACATGGTAATCATTAACCTTCAATTTAGGTCATGGTGGGAGTTCTAGTAGGATGTGACAGGGACGCTACCACACCTTTCCCTCATCTATTTGATATCTTTGTATGACCCATTTACTCCATATGTGAGTCATATTAGCAAGCATCTCTTTTCTTGCATCCACTGACAAAGACATTATTATTAATTCATATACATGAAACCCATATTGAAATCATCATCAATAATATATGCATATAAATGAAGTACTCAAAACCAAAGTGAAAGTCCACTCCCTGACTCAATCGAGAGTCTAAGGAAGTCTTTCGATGCCATCAACATCCTCATTATGTCACATTTCTTGCACACTCAGGAAACCTCATCATAATACATGTCAATGTGATACATAAATATAAATAACATATCAACTTTAAAAACATAATCATAACATAAACACACTAACCAAAACTAATAATCATAATGTACCACATTTTAACCAGATCACGTGTTCTCAACTGTCCTCCAATAATAAGTTGATGTATGAAATGTGATCAGTGGAACTGGATGTTACATACACCCCCTCTTGTTTTAAACTTTGTCTCAAAGTTTGTACAATATAAAAATAAAATAATATATATTACTACTACTAAATTATATATTAAACTATCAAAACAAATAAGGAAACCGACAATGCATCTCATATGTGTCCTCCCAAGTAGCGAAATGTGGACTATAACTGTCCCACTAGACCTTGACCTGATCAACTATTCAACGATGTAGTTGTCGATTGCGATAGTCCAGTATGTGGATCGGCTCTGCAATGAGAGAACCCTCCTATGATACCTGGAATGAACTCATGTCAATAACATGTGATGGATATGAAATATAATGACATAAAACTGAAACATGAAACAGATCATGCATACACCTGAAAGAGTCGGATAAGGCTAGTAGGTAAGCCATAGGTCCTTTCTTTTCTACAACTTCAAAATTACCCACAAACCTTGGAGAGAGTTTAGCACCCTTTCCAACTTAATTGAACTCTTATGCGGGTTCACCCACAAAAATACTTAATCACCAACCTCATAACTGCAGTGTATAAGATGTGCATATGCATAAATATTTTGTCGATCTTGTGCTTCCTTAATTATTTTCCTGATGGATTGCATCTGATATTCCATTTCTTGAATCACTTCTGGTCCCACCAGGACCCTATCCTCCATTCGATCCCAACTCATAGGTGTCCTACATGGTCTTCTCTATAAAAACTCAAAAGGTTCCATATTCATCGTACTCTGATAACTGTTGTTGTATGTAAATTCTACCAATGGTAAAAATTCTTCCCATCGTTTCTGTTGATCCATCACATACATTCGAAGCATATCCTCTAGAATTTGATTTATTCTTTTTGTTTTTCCATTTTTTTCAGGGTGATATGTTGTAATAAAGTTCATTTTTGTGCCTAAAGCCTCTTGGAAACTAGTCCAAAAATGTCCATTGAATATTGATCCTCTATCAGATATTATCTTCCTTGTTACACCATGCAATCTTACAATTTTGCTAACAAAAATTCTAGCTATATCTAATGCTTGATAGGCCGTGTGAACTAGAATAAATTGTGCACTCTTTTTCAAAGTGTCAAAAACTAAAAAGATATAATCATGTCTCCTTGCCATCAATGGAAATCCAAAAATAAAATCCATCGATATAACTTCCTAGTTCATTTCAGGAATAGATAGTGGTTGTAATAATCCCACTTGATGCCTCTGTTCAGCCTTCACCTGCTGACATTCTAGACATATTTCCACATAGTTAACTATATTAGTTTTCATTCCCTTCCAAAATAATAAAGGTTTAAGGTATGCCTTCATCTTCGTGACTCCAGGATGAGCCATATACATTGCTCGATGTGCTTTGTTCAAAATCAACATTCTCAATTCATCATTTGGTGGTACATAAATTATTCCCTAATACCTTAGTATCCCGTCACTATATAAAGAATATCCCTCATATCTAGGTATCCTCACAGTATCTTGTTTGATATTATCTTTTACTTCCTTGTACCATTCATCGTTAATCTGTAATGCTAAGATATTCTCTCGAAGATTCATCCTTAGTGGTATTACAGAAAAATTATGAGGTCTCTCACTCAATGCATATGCTACTTTGTTAATTGTTCCCTTAAAACATATGATCTCAAAATCATATTCACTTCAAATTTTCGAACAAAGTCTTTGTCGTGCGTTCAAGTCACTCTAAGTAAAAATGTGTTGCAATCCACAATGATCAGTTTTTATCTCAAATTTTCTCCCAATAAGGTAATGTCTCCAAACTCGCAAGGAATAAATAATTGCTAGTAATTCCATATTGTGAGTTGCATAATTTTCTTCATTCTGTCTTAGTTTCCTTGAAATGTATGCGATCACTCGACCATCTTGCATTAATAATCTAGATAATCCTTCCTTGGATGCATCTGTGCATACCAAGAATTCCTTGTCCATATATGGAACTTTCAGTATCAGTGTCGTTGTTAATAATTTCTTAATTTTATGAAATGCTTCCACACATTTTTCTAACAATACAAATTTTTTGTTCTTCTTTTGCAATTCTGTAATTGGATTTTCTATTTTGGAAAAACCTTGGATGAAGCGTCGATAATAACCTACTAAGCCCATAAAACTGCAAACCTATTGTACATTCCTCTGTTCTAGAAATTCCATAATAGCCTCTACCTTCGTTGGATCCACAATGATACCTTCTCCAAATATGATGTGTCCCAAATAGTGGATCTGCGTCTCATAAAATGAACATTTCGACAACTTTCCATACAACTTGTTTTCTCTTAAACATTGTACAACTAGTCTCAAATGTCCGTCATGCTCTTCTTTCGTCCGAGAGTAAATTAGTATGTCGTCCATAAATACATGTACAAACTTTTCCAATTATTCATGGAATACCCCATTCATTAAACTCATGAATATGTCCAGGGAATTCGTCAATCCAAATGGTTATATAGTAAATTCATAATGTCTGAATCTGGTTTTAAACATGGTCTTAAGGATATCTTCCTCTTTGATCTACAATTGTTGATATCTCGATGTCAATTCAATATTTGAAAACATTTTTTCTCCCTTCATTTGATCAAATAAGTCATCAATTCTCGATAGAGGGTATTGGTTCTTAACCGTGGCTTGGTTTAATTGATGATAGTCAATGCAAAGCCTCCATGATCCATCATTCTTTCTTACAAATATTACTGGCACACTCCACGGTGATATGCTTGGATGTATAAGTCCCAAATCCAACAAATCCTTCAATTGCATGCTTAACTCTTGTAATTTAGGTGTCGACATCTGATACGATGTTCTAGTAATTGGTTATGTTCCAGGTTTCAGATCTACTGTAAATTCCAATTACCTTTTCGACAATAAACCTAGTAGTTCTTCAGGAAAATCATTGACAAACTCTGATACTACTGCAAGGTCTTCAAATATTTCCACGTCACATTTTTCATTAAGCACTAATATGGCGTACAACTTACATCCCTTACACATAATTTTATGTAGTTGTAGGGAAGAAATAAATCTTAGCGATACTCCTCGGTTTCTTCCTACAATTTCTCTAATTTGTCCCAAATCATCAATCAAGATTAATCTCTTCATCTTATAGTTAAGTACTGTGTCATGTGATTCTAGCCAATCCATTCTAATCACAATGTCGTAGGATCCCAAGATTGTGACTTAAAGATTTACATTTATGATGGAATCACCCAAGTTAATGTTACAATCCTTAACCTTTCCTCCAACCTTTTGCGTAGTTCTAGATGAAATTTCCACATATATAAACTCATCTTGTTTGATTTCCTTCACCTTAATTATTTTAAGGACAACACTAGATATAAAAATTTTAATAGCTCCTGGATCTATCAAAACACTAAACTGTTGATCCACTAACATACCTAAAGTCTCAAGAACTGTGGAGTAATGCTCGTCATGGTTGTTATTCATTGTTGCATGAATCCTATGGGACTTGCCGAAATCTTCTACTATCATTTGTCCTGTTGATCTGTGAGCTCTTTCCTTTTCAATAGGAAAATCTCTCTGATAATGTGGCTCTCCACAAGTCCAACTTTCATTCTTAGGTTCGGTGATCCTAGTTCTAGAGGAGTGATCTGTCAGTCTAAGGTTCTAAGGCCCTCATCTGTTTTGTAGAACATATATGTACTACTATTGCTTATGAGGACGATGCATTTGCTATTGCGGTGGTGCTCTATATGGAGTCCTTTGACTGGTAGTATTTATACAAGGTGTAGAAAATACAGGTCCTCTTGGTGTAACATGTTGCCCATAACTCTTTCTAATGGGTTTCTCCTGTTATGACACTCTAAGTGGTGTGTTTGTCCTGTCTGCTTGGAAAGATTCTTAGGTTGACCCCTACTGTTAAAATATTCTTCAATGATGAAATATTTTTGTAGTACATCGTGCAAATTGTGAGGAATCAAAATCCTCATCTTAGCATGAATGTTGAAGTTGAGTCCAAAAACAAACATATTAACCTTTAATTACTCGGTGTTCAGATGCAGAGCATATCTGAGCAACTCCATAAACCTAGCATCATACTCAGGTACTGTAAGACTTCCCTGTCGTAAAGATTTGAATTCATTAAGTTGGCACTCAATGAACTGATCAGATAAGTTCCTCTCTCAGAATCGCTACTCGAACAATTCCCAAGACACGTCTTCAACAACCATATTCAACTATGGCAAGAGTGTCTTCCACCAAATAAGCACACTCCCTTTTAGTCGAAATACCGCAATGCAGACATTCATGTTGGAGATATAATCACGCAATGCAAAGCGCATTTTCCCAAGACACTTCTTCAACAACCATATTAAACTATGGCAAGAGTGTCTTCCACCAAATAAGAGCACTTCCTTTTAGTCGGAATACCACCATGCAAACCTTCATGTTGGAGATATAATTGCGGAATGCCAAACACATTGCCATATTTTCCAACCAAACTTCACTGGCTAAACAATCCATTGAACCCAAAAAGTCGAGAAATTTTAGCTTCTCGAGTTCTCTATGAACATTACCACTAATTACATGAGGGCTCTACGAACCCTCATTGGGAACAGACTCTCTTCGCTCATCATGATCAAGGTGATTTATCATCACCTCAGACATCCTCTGAAGGGACCTCATCATACATACAACATCTCTCACTATAACCTTCTCCTGCGCATTAGTTCGCTCATTTCCCTATGGAGCAGATCCCTCAGGTGTGGATGTACTCGGAGGAAGCATACCTATTCCTCCCGCACCCTGACGTCTACTCATCCTCCGTCCTATAACCATGATACTTATCATACACAAATTCAATTTACATTAGTGATAAATCTTTAATTATTAAATATAAAGCAGTTAAAAGCGTAATAAATCCAATGTCGCAAAGTTGAATCTTGCTCTGATACCATATGATGTGTCCCTCTAGAACAATCAAGAATGGTTGAGTATCTACCATGTTATAAATCTTCATTAAGATGACATAGAAAAAGGGTATTTTTTTAAAAGCAATTATAAATAACATCCATATTTAATAGTCATTATTGTTTTGTTTTTACAAAATCTTACGCAATGATCAAAGATTGCGCAACTCACTTTTAATCAGTAAAGTTTTCTAAAAGCAACACAAATCCTAAAATAAATCTAGCTAGTAATAGGAATTAAGACTATAAATAAGTATCTACCTAAGAACGTAATCATATTTTACTTATCCTTGGGTTTGCGCTTCCGTAATGATTAATGTAGTATGACAATTATAATTTATAAGGATACAATCAATAATATCATTATAATCATTAACAATTTATCAAAATTTAAGATCATCAACAAAATCATTAATTTAAATCCTAAACGTTATTCAAGGACTATAACATAATATTAATAATAATCGATAACGCAATGACATTAATCCAATCATTTATCAAACCTTAAACACCACTTACTAAATTATAATCATTAATAGTGTCCATAATATATGGTATTTACTTCAATCTTTACTAAAATTGGTAACATTAAATATCTTCTTAAAAAGGAAGGAACATTTAATGAATCCTCAAGGTAAATTCATTTAATCCTTTCTTTCTATATATTCCATAATTTAAAATACACGGTGAAATCCGAAAAAGTTCCACTAAGCTACAAAGTAATAATTTCAACTCGCATGTCTTTTAATTGAGTATACGTTCTTAATTTTTGGATAGGAGAAAGCAAAGGAATAGCCCTCATAACAATGACAAGATTATCGTAACATGGTTTGTAGTAGTGTACTCTCGCAAGTGTCTATTCAGTAGAATTGATACCGAACTACGTCAACTAAAAGACCTCCTACTAAGCATAATATATGCAATTCGATATGTGTGTCTTGGATCTACAAACCACTACCACTGAGGTATCCACAAGTATAAAGTAACTTATTGATGACACCTACACATACCCTCGTTGATGAGAATATCTCATTGAAAATTTCTTTGTGAAAGTGTAGTCATACCTAGCCTTGATAGTTTATTAATACAACTGATAGTTACACATTTTAAGAGTCACTTTCCTTCGATGACTCCCTATTACTACTAAGGTCCACCTACCGTTACACACTAAGTGTACAATATTGGTGTTTATTCGACATAGCACCAAGGAGAAAACCCAAAGAAAGGTCCGTGGTTGTCTTCCAACGTATAACCAATTTCTTTTTCTAAAATAAATACTATCAGAGAAATAATTTTTGTCAGATTTTAGGCCAACAATCTTGGAAACTCTTCACAGAGGATTTACTCAATGTTACATTATCCTCGCTTATACTCAGGCTTACAAAGTAACCAATCCAACTGACTTCAACGACTTATCAAGTATGTATCCTTGCCGTTTTAAGGAGAAAATTTTAGTTTAAGAAAAGAAGCGACGATCAGGCCGATCTCTTGGCTTCTGAAGGACGGGTGGAAGTATTGGCTCAATCATCAGAAAAATGGGAAAGATCACTCGCTGTCAATTCAGGTTCCTAGTATTTGATCCATATTTTCATCCTCAATTTTCAACTATCCTCAGAAGAATATGGGATCATTATGATATCATTGTGTATTAACAATTGTTACAAGAGAGTTATCGAACCTGATAAAATGAGAAACAGAAAACACAGAGAGTAAGAGCAGAGCAGAAATAGATAGAATTCAGTATATTAGAAATGCAAGTGAAAGAGTACAATAGAAATGATAGGCTCAAGCAAGTGAAAGAGTACTAGTTGAGCTAAATAGGCTCAAGCAAATCAAGAAATGATAGTACCACTGGCAGTGTACAGTGAGATTGTTGATGTTACATTATATTTAACACTCCCTGTTAAACTCAACAGTTACAAACATCAGCACTGATGATGCCCAAGTGTTGTCTCTGAAAATCAAAAACAGATTTTCCCAGTGGCTTTGTGAAGATATCTGCGAGTTGATCTTGAGAGCCACAGAATTGAAGTGCAATATCACCATTATTGACTAGCTCATGGATGAAGTGAAAGCGAGTGTCAATGTGTTTGTTTTTCTTGTGAAACATATGATTTTTCGATAGAGCAATTGTTGAGGTGTTGTCACAGAAGATAGGAGTTGGATCATTTTCTTTATGTGACATATCTTTCAATATTCTTCTCATCCACACAGCTTGACAAAAAGATGAGGTAGCAGCGACATACTCTGCCTCTGTAGAAGATATTGATACAATTGGTTGCTTCTTTAATGCCCATGAAATCAGGTTCGTGCCCAGGTGAAAAACATATTCTGAGGTGCTTTTCCTATCATCTAGGTTGCCTACAAAATCACTGTCTGTGTAACTAGAGAGATGGTGATCATCAGATTTAGTGTACCATAAGCCAAAATTGAGAGTTCTTGCAACATATCTCAGAATTCGTTTCCCCATCTTCCAGTGAGAATCTTTGGGGGATTTCATATATCTGAAAACAAGGCTGGTTGCATACATAATATCAGGCCTAGTTGTTGTAAGATACAACAAACTACCTACTAAAATTTTGTACAGGGTAGGGTCCACTATAGGGCCTTCATCTTGCTTGTTCAATTTTGTGTCTAGGGGTATAGGGGTTTCTGTTGGATTGCATTCTTCCATGCAGAACCTTTTGATGATGTCTGCTGCATACTTTTTCTGATAGACAAAAACTCCTTTGGTTGATTGATCAACCTCAATCCCCAAAAAATATTTCATTATGCCAAGATATGTCATCTCAAACTCAGATTGCATGGCATGCTTAAAACTGGTTAACTCAAGATTTCCAGTATATATCATGTCATCAACATATAAACATACTATCAAAATTTTACCATGTTGATCTGTTTTGGTGTAAAGAGTTGGCTCATTTTGGCTTCTTCTAAAACCACTTTTGATGAGGTAAGTGTCAATTTTGTTGTACCAAGCTCTTGGATCTTGCTTTAAGCCATACAAGGCTTTCTTCAACCAATATACTTTGGCTGGTTGCTCTTGGACTTCAAATCCAGGTGGCTGATCGACATAAACTTCTTCTTCTAAGAAACCATTCAGGAAAGCTGACTTGACATCCATCTGGTATACTTGCCATTTGTGTTGCGTTGCTATGGCCAATAGAGTCCTTACAGTGTCTAATCTTTCTACTGGGGCAAAATTTTCACCATAATCAGTACCTAGTTGTTGTGAGAATCCTTTGGCAACAAGTCTTGCCTTGTGTTTTTCAATCTGCCCTTTTTCATTGAGTTTAGTTTTTTAAGCCCACTTGACACCAATACTCTTCTTGTGTCTGGGCAAATCAACAAGATCCCATGTCTTGTTCTTTTTAATGGAGTCAATCTCTTGGTTCATGGCTTGAACCCAATGTGGCTCCTTATATGTTTCTTTAAAAGATGTAGGTTGATATGACATTAATGCAAAAAGATTGTATTGTTCAATGCCATCCAACTGCTGATGGATTTCTCTCAAACTTCGAGTTCTCTGATTTTGAAGTTTAGAGGATGAGTCTCTGCTTGAAGTTTAGTTATCATGAGAATTTTTCAGGTTGTCCTTGTACCTGCAATCTTGGAAGAGAAGGTTGAGGTATTGGCTATTATGAATTTTTTGACTGGGCAACAATGGATTTTGACTGTCCATTTGTTGATTTTTAGATTCGTTCCAGAGTTGATTTTCCAGAAATTTTACATCTCTGCTGAGAATTAGTTTCTTTGAGATTGGATTATAAAGCCTGCAAGTTTTAGATGTTTCATTGTATCTAGTAAAGATACATTTCTCACTTCTATCATCCAGTTTCTTCCTTAATTCGGAAGGTATGTGAGCGTATGCTATGCATCTGAATGTACTAAGATGTGCAACATTTAGTTTTGTCCCACTCCACGCTTCTTGAGGGAATTTCATCTTTAGACTTGTGGTTGGAGATCTATTCAAGAGATAAGCTGAGCATGCTACTGCTTCAGCCAAAAAAGTATTTGACAAACATTTCTCTTTGAGTAGGCTTCTTGCCATGTTCATTATTGTCTAATTTTTTCTTTTAGCCACTCCATTCTGTTGTGGAGTATACTTGGTTGTAGTTTGCATGATAATGCAGTGTGATTTGCAGAAATTTGCAAATTCGTTGGAGTTGTATTCTCCTCCTCCATCTGACCTGAGAGCTTTTATATATTTGCCACTCTGTTTTTCATCTTCTGCTTTGAATTCTTTGAATTTTGCAAAAGTTTTAGACTTGTCTCTGAGAAAATAGATCCAGATTTTCCTACTAAAGTCATCAATAAACATTAGAAAATAAAAGCTACCACCTATGGACTCTGTTTGCATTGGTCCACATAGATCAATGTGTACAAGTTCGAGATGTTGTTTGGCTTGAGTGGAGGACTGTGGAAAACTAGTTCTCTTATGTTTTCCAAGTATGCAAGACTCACATCGGGTATTTTGTTCTTTGAAGATAGGGAGACCTTTGACCATGGAGTGCTTCTGTAGAAGATTTGAACTCTGAAAGGGTAGATGTCCAAATCTTGTATGCCAAACCATAGTTTCATTGGGGGTGGATGCACTTTGTGCATATGTTTGGATCAGATTTGTAGTTCTGAGCGTTAGGGGAAACATCCTTTGATAAAATTTTCATCATTTAACTCAACATTTAACAGAATTCCATTCAACAAGAACTAACTCTGTACATATTTTTATAACAAGTTTTACATCCTTTCCATAGCATAATTATAACTGAAATTCCATATGAAGGAATTGATTCTCTACATAATTTATATACAAGGAATAACTGAAGCCTTAGCATCAATGAATGAATTACTTACTATGAGTACAAGATGAAGGTTTGAATCTACCACATCCTGACATCCCATGTTTAAGGAAACGAGGAAATATCAAAAATCAACGAAATATCATCTTCCACTTAATTATTTAATATATGTATGTACTGATACTTGCAAAGAAGAATATAGAACATGAGGGAAGAGGCTATTGCACTTTAGAAAGTTGCAAGGATTCCTAGAGATAATATTTAGAATATCAATTTAATATTCGAATCTCTGTTTCAACATGGTTTTGATCTAAATAATCAATTACAACCAACAATCAAAACTGAAATTTTACAACATGATCTCTACATAACAATGTAAACTAAATTGTTAAATATCGTAACAAATAGATTGTGGTTTTTAGTGAGCTTCAATCCAACAAAAATTCAACGTCCTTCTTGCTTGCGCCTACCAATCTAATATTTCACTGGTACCTCCCATCCAACGCTAGGGGTACTCTTATTCTCCTGAGCCGCAAAGGGGTCACACAGAAAATCTCATACCAAACTAGCTCAAACTTACTATCGCAAGGAAATGAACACACTTTCCCCAAGTTTTACATGTTTAATCCCTTTTTAATTTAAATAATTATGCATTTTCCCTCACACTCCTCGATTAGTTCCTAGATTTTCTCCTAGTTGTCCCTTACTTCCCCAATTTTTCCTTTATTGTGTCTCCTAACTAATTTAAAGTTGGAGTTTGATTATGACTCTTCTCTTAGTTATGATTTATAGTTTTATTGACTTAGGATACTAACTCTACGTTGACAACCAATTCTCTCATGAATATATATTTTTTTAATTTAAAATTTATTTTATTAATTTCATGCACACATTGTGCACATGTCTTAATTTATTCTCCCCTTTCTAGATCTTAATTAGTCTAATCTCTCTTAGACCCATTTGTACCACTTCTAGGATTTTATTAAGCCTAACAATGAACTTATATTTACTATGTTCCCTTTCAAATTTAATACATACTTATATAAATTCACTTCTCTTTTCTATCGGTTCTATTTAATTGTTTTATTCCTAATTCTAGCAAGTCTAAGTATTCGTTTCATTTTATAAGGTCTTCTAGATTTTTATTGAATCATAATTTATTCATGGGACGTGTCATTCAAGATGCACCTCCATGCTCCAAGGGTGTCACTCTCCATTGACTAGTTTGGTTTTTTTTTTTTACGCTTGGAGTCAATACTCCACTTGTCGACCTTGTGTGAGACTAAGGGATTACTAAGGAATAATAAATCCACCTTATTGTGCACCCCTCATAAATCCTTGTGAGTGATTGTCTCAATATTTTATTAGGGCATCACGAACCTCTCAGAACAAGGTAATTGTTAACATTCAATTCAGTTCACGATGAGAGTGTTAATAGATTGTGACAAGGATGTTGCCACACCTCTCCCTCATCTATATGATATATTTGTATGACCCCTTTACTCCATATGTGAGTCGGATTAGAAAGTGTCACCCTTTTTGCATACACTGACAAATACATTATTATTAATACATATACATGAAATCCATACTGAAATAATCATAAATAATATCTACGTATAAGTCAAGTACTCAAAACCAAAGTAAAATTCCACTCCATGACTCAATATTGAGTCCAAAGAAGTCTGTCAATGCCATCAACATCCTCATTATGTCATGTTCCATACACACTCAAGAAACCTCATCATAATACATGTCAATGTTATACATCAATATAAATAACATATCAACTTTCAAAACATAATCATAACATAAACACACAAACAAAAACTGATAATCATAATGTACCAAATTTTAATCAGATCACTTTCTCACAAGTGTCCTTGAAGAATAAGTCAATGTATGAAATGTGACCTATGGAACTGGATATTACACTACATATGTCTCTTACAAACTGATAAATATGACTCTAAAATACATTAATTATGAGAAGATTCATTATCTGGTACTTTTTGTTCACCTCCATAAGGTGGTGTATATTCTTCTAGAGTGTTATAGCTCAAAACTACACTACTATGCATTTATGACATTGGCCTACTCATTTACACAATTGCCAACTACGTGTGTTGAGGTTCCTCTCAAAAAACATGTTGTTGTATGGTGTACATGCCTTGAGACACATGAAGCTCACGTACATACGCTATCTACATACCTAACAACCTGCGTATACTCTCAAAAGTTGCAAAAAATAAAAAGTTTCTCACTTTGAAAGTGGAGTTTGTGGGCTATTTTGAGTTGCAAAACAATTTTACCTCTTGTATCCCTTCTGAAAAGTGAAAACACATCATTTATCCATATAAAAGGGCCCTAGGGGGTTCATTTGAACATATATGAAAGAAGAGGCAAGTTAACTCTGTCAAAATTTATCCCTTTTATTCCAAGCTTTTGCACCTTGTTTTGAGTTTTCATCCTCAACATTCCAAATCATTTTTCCTTATTATACAATCCATCCATTTCCTTCTATTTTCATGTTGGTTGTGAGGATATCAATTTGGGAATGGTGCACTTGGAGTCTAATTAGAGGAACCCAGGTGAGGTTGATGGAGCGACATCAACAAGATTATGGTTGTATCTTACCATCTTGTTTTCAGTAAAAGAGAATCTTCTTGTCCCAATCTATGTGTCTTCATGGTTATATTTATAAATTATGTTCATGAATATTTAGACCTTTAAACGATCTTGGTGATTATGCATATGTTGTTATATATTTTTCTATGAATTTGTTTTAGGCCATCATTGGGAGGAGGCCTGGAATCCCAGAGCGAACAATGAGAGGAAATGATCTACTACAAACAAAAGGAATTAAGGTACATACCTTGATTTACTCTCCATTTCCTTAATTGTCACTAGTTATTGTTATATTTGAGTGGAATAAGATTAATGTTGTCTTTTAAGGTGTCATTTCTCTGCCTCGCCACTAGACCCTGATTAGGAGGGATTTTCCCAATAGAAAACTCGACGACTCCTTTAGGGGGCATTCTAAGAATCATGTCATGTTCACATTAAGAATCAATGAAGTGACATGCCTGATGATCAATATCCTCTGGTATTTCCATGACATATTGTCAAAGACCTTGAGGCAGTGATTCTTGCACTCCTATTATACTCCTACCTGATTTTTTAAGATCTTGAAGTTATTTCTCGAGTCATGAAGCTATCATCTCCAACTACATGGATTGATTCCTCCGGAAGATTCATATGGCGTTGTATCTGTATATCTCCTGATGAATTTGAGATGTATATCTGCTTTGTATTATTCACGGCTACAATTTTATTGGTATACATATTAGTCATGTAGCCATGATTACTATATATGACATGGATATGTAGTGTACTTGATTGGAAGCCATGCTTAGTTTGTCCTGAGCATGGGTATGCTAGTCTCGGTGATTATTATTATTATTATTTTGCAGATGACACTCTCATGAATACACATGTGGGATCAATCGAATCGGTGCCTTCCCACTATATTAAATATGTTTTAATGTGTTTCTTCCATCAAGTGCTCTTCTGACCTCACACATTAGGGGGCATCTATTATAGCTCAAAATGCCACTTTTATGCATTTTTTATGTTGGCCTACTCATTTACACATTTTCCAACCACTTTTGTTAAGGTTTCTCTTAAAAAAAAACATTTTTTATGGTGTACGCACCCTGAGACACATGCAGTGTGTGTACATACGCTATTTGCATACCTAACATCCCATGTATACTCTCAAAAGTTGTAAAAAATAAAATGTTTCACGCTTTCGAGCGAATTTTATGGGCTATTTTGGGTTTCACAACCATTTTACCTCATCTATCCCTTCTGAAAACTAAATAACCATCATCTCTCCATATAAAAGGGCCCTAGGGGGTTCATTTGAACATATATGAAAGAAGAGGCAAGTGAACTCTGCCAAAATTTCTCCCTTTTATTCCAAGTCTTTGCATCCTGTTCTAAGTTTTCATCCTCAACATTCCCAATCATTTATCCTTATTATACAATCCATCCATTTACTTCTATTGTCATGTTGGTTGTGAGGATATCACTTTGGGAATGGTGCACTTGGAGTCTAATCAGAGGAACCCAATCGAGGTTCATGGAAAGACATCAACAAGATTAAGGTTGTATCTTACCATCTTGTTTTCAATAAAAGAGAATCTTATTGTCCCAATCTATGTGTCTTCATGGTTATATTTATAAATTAATTTCATGAATATTTAGAACTTTAAATGATCTTGGTGATTATGTATATGTTTTTATATATATTTCTCTGAAGTTGTTTCAGGCCAGCATTGGCAGGAGGCCTGCAATCTAGAAGCGAAAAGTGAGAGGAAAGGGTCTACTACAAAGGGAAGGAATTAAGGTACATGCCTTGATTTACTCTCCCTTTCCTTAATTGTCACTAGTTCTTGTTATATTTGGGTGGAATAGGAGTAATTCTATCTTTTAATGTGTCATTTCTCTAACTAGTCACTAGAACCTAATTAGGGGGGCTTTTCCCCATAAAAAAATTGGTGACTCCAATGGGGGGCATTCCGAGAATCCTGTCAAGTTCACATTCAGAATCAATGAAGTTCCATGCCATATGATCAAATCCTCTAGTATTTCCATGACTTCTTGTCGAAGACCTTAGGGAAATGAGTCTTGCACTCCTATTATACTCCTACCTGAGTTTTGAAGATATTGAAGTTATTGCTCGAGTCATGAAGCTATCATCTCCAACACAAGGATTGATGCCTCCTAGAGATTCACATGACGTTGTATTTGTATATATTCTGATGAATTTTAAATGTAGATCTATTGTGTATTATTCACGGCTACAATTTTATTGGTATACATATTAGTCTTGTAGCCATGATTACTATATATGACATGGATATGAAGTGTTCTTGATTGGAAGCCATGCTTAGTTTGTCCCGGGCATGGGTATGCCCGCTTCGGTGATTATTATTATTCTTTTGTAGATGACACTCTCAAGAATACACATTTGGGACCACTCAACTCGGTGCCTTCCCACTCTATTAAAGTTGTTTTAATGCATTTCTTCCATCAGCTTCTCTTCTGACCTCACACATTAAGGGGCATATGTTATAGCTCAAAATGACACTTTTATGCATTTTTGACATTGGCCTACTCATTTTCACATTTTCCAACCACTTTTGCTGATGTTTCGCTTAAAAAAAATATTTTTGTATGGTGTACGTGCCTTGAGACACATGCAGCATGTGTACATATGCTCTCTGCATACCTAACATCCCACGTATACTCTCAAAAGTTTCAAAAAATAAAAACTTTCATTCTTTCGAGTGGATTTTATGTGCTATTTTGGGTTGCACAACCATTTTACCTCATATATCCCTTCTAAAAACCAAATAACCATCATTTCTCCATATAAAAGGGCCCGAGGGGGGTCATTTGAACATATATGAAAGAAGAGGCATGTGAACTCTGTCAATATTTCTCCCTTTTATTCCAAGCCTTTGCATATTGTTTTTAGTTTTCATCATCAACATTCCCAATCATTTATCCTTCTTATACAATCCATCCATTTTCTTCTATTGGCATGTTAGTTGTGAGGATCTCACTTTGGGAATGGTGCACTTGGAGTCTAATTAGAGGAACCCATGCGAGGTTCGTAGAGTGGAATCTGGAAGATTAAGGTTGTATCTTACCATCTTGTTTTCAATTAAAGAGAATCTTCTTGTCCCAAATCTATGTGTCTTCATGGTTATATTTATAAATTTCTTTCATGAATATTTATACCTTTAAATTATCTTTATGATTATGCATGTGATTTTATATATTGTTCTTTGAAGTTGTTTTAGGCCAGAATTGGGAGGAGTCTTGCAGTCCAGGAGAGAACAACGAGAGGAAAGGATCTAATACAAACAAAAGGACTTAAGGTACATACCTTGATTTACTCTCTCTTTTCATAATTGTCATTTGTTCTTGTTATATTTGGGTGGAATACGAGTAATTATGTCTTTTAAGGTCTCATTTCTCTGCCTAGTCACTAGACCCTGATTAGTGGGATTTTTCCTCACAACACACAACCATAGGTGTTGTGCCACATTCTCCTTGCACAACATCAAAGAGTCGAAGGTGAGAAATTGGTAAGGCCCAATTGATGGAAACTGACTTTGAAGGTTGTGTAAAAAACAAAGATCTTAAAAAATGGAATTTTTCTTCAAGACTTATTATGTGCTGGGTGAGGTTCATAACAGTAAGTTCCAAGTCCCCATTTATATCCATGAACTATTGTAAATCAGTGATATGAGATTTGATAATTTCTTCATGCCTACAAAGAATACACTTGAAGTTTCTCCAGGAGGATTTCATTATTGAATTATACAAACTCCTATAACTTCCATACCACCAACCACCACCAATCCCTTCAGTGGGAATGTCTAAAACAATGATGAATAAAAAACCAAAATAAACAAAATTTCAGTGACTTATTAACCCAATTCTCGAATTGATAACAGGTGCATGCAGAGAGGATGGAAAAATAAGCCAAACCACTACCCAAATCCAGAAAGACCACCAAGAAAGACAACACTAGAATGAATATACAAATTACCTACTTGGGTACTCAATATTATAGATAAATATGGTTTGAAGTTAATTAAAACTAAAGGAGATAACCTAACAACCAAGGGGGTCTTGACCCTAATAGTATTCAAATCCAATAATGAAATGATATCACCAAGAAATGTTGAACCCTTGCAGTGAATAAAGGCCCTAGAGTGAAACCACATGATGTGTACACGTGCATTTAGGGAACACCCAAATAAACCATACCACCGCCCACATTCATAAAAACCACTAAGAAAGACAAAACTAGAATGAAGATACAAATTCCCCACTTCGATACTCAAAATCAAACAAAATTGATGTTTGAAATTAAATATAACAAAAGGAAAGAACCTGACAACCAAGGGATACTTGACCTAAAGAAGACTCAATTCTAGCAATGAGAGATCACCAAGAAATGATGAAACCCTGCAGAGAATAGAGGCACCAGAGTGAAACCACTAGATGTGACCCCTTTCTTTAGCACCTCTCAATGCCATGACTGGAACCATTCCCTGATATAACAAAAAACCACACAAGTGAAAATAAATGTGCCCATGAGTTTCATAGTCCTAGATATGTGTGAAATGCCCAATCACATGCCAAATTAAAATAGATCCCTACCATTTGTCCTTCCCATTTCTTTCCCTCATCATATATTTTAAGGAAAAGGGAGCCAATCTTTGAACCTACTAAAAATGAGGTCCCCTTCTTCTAGGCTAGTTCCAAACTTTTCCCACCTATCTGCCTCATGATTAAGCTCACACTTGACATGGAACAATTTGAAGTTTTTCCCTTCAAGGAGCACGAGAGAGTCTGACATAACACTTAGTAATACATTTTTCCCAATGACATTCATTTTGATAAGTTTCATTATCACCATCATAGAATCACCTAATATTGAAATATTTTGACTGTTCATCCCTATAGCGATTCGAATGCCTTCCCAAATGGAATAGGCCTTAGATAAATTATTGGAGACTTGAAGAAGACCCCAAGATAAAGAATAGATTGTATTTCCTCTAGGATCACATATTATCCCCTTTGAACCTGCCACCCCTAGGTTGTTTCGAGAGGCCGAATCAAAGAAAAGAAAACTTGAGTATTGATGAGAGAGACGCTCCTTAAATTCTTGATATGTTAATTTAATATCCCATTTAGGAAGAGGAACACTCATAATTTTGGACAAGGAATCACTCGTACTTATTTTATTTATCCATTGTAGTTCTCACTCATATTACACCTACTCTTTCCAAACTAGAATACCTTGCAAATGTTCCGAGAGAAGTGAGAGGGATTTCACTGAAATTTTTTTGGGTCGCCTCACCTCATCTTGAAAAATTATTTTATTTCGTGAGAGCCATATGCTCCAGAAAACATAGTTAGGAAGGGCTTCACATATCCTCTTAAATTTATCTTTTTTCCTTAAGATTCCCATTATCTTTTCTGGTACTGATTAATAAAATCTGAACACATTTGATGCCAATTAAACATATGCATCAAGCCATCAAGAATTAAGGTCTATACTTTTTTGAAAAACAACAATCGACAAAAATGTGTTGTATCGATTCCTCATGGTTGAGGTAAAGGGAAGAATGTGAAGGACCTACAATTCCATGCTTGGAAAGGTTTTATGAAACAAGGACCTTCCTATGTGCCAATAGCCAACAAAAAATATTAATTTTTGGCAATACATCATTCTTCCATATAGATTTCCACTTGCCAAATTGAGGGGAAGAGATAGAATATTCTACTAGGGAAAGATAACCTTTTTTAACTATGAATTTACAGTTTCCCCATCCACGAGATTCGACCTACTCTCTATGACAAGGGGCACAACCACACATGGAGAAAATTATAGACTTGTATAAAGGAGCAATGGGGGAAAGAAGAGGAATATACTTCCAGTTCATCCATGTTCTAGAAGAAATCTTCCAAAAATATATATCAAATAACTTTTTTAATCCACACTCAACCATCCATTCCCATAAAGGAGTCAGATCCTCACACATGGATAAGCTCTATTCTCCCATTATTGTGTCTTCCCATAGATTGATTCTCCTACCATTCCAAATAATACATCATAGTTGTACACTAATGGTTGTAACAACAACGAGAAGGAGCTTAAGGATTGGGAAATCTTTGACCATTCTTGGAAACTTCTCTAAACATCATTTTCAGATCCCAAAGAAGTATTTTTTTCGCATGACCTTTTTCCACCAAGTCGATTTCCATGTCAAAAATATCCATAACAATTTCTCCCCCATAACTATGTTCATTATCTCCAGATTTTATATTCTTAGACCACCTCTATCCTTGGGGATGATAACTTGATTCCAGTTAACAATGTGGAACTTTTTTTTTATTAGAGATCCCCCTGCCAGAGAAATTTCCTTATTTTCATAGCAATCTGATCGATTATGCCTATAGGAGATAATAACGAAGAGTATTGATATAGAGGGAGGCATAGATGATTTTAGGGGACCAATTTTGTAAATGGGATAATTTTCCATGGTTTTTCCCAAAAAAGGATTCGCCAATTTCCATTTTTTTCTAAAAACGATTCACCCAAATTCCATTGAATAAAATTATTTTACGTTAAAAATCTCCAAAATTTTATAAAAACTATACAAAATTCTTAGAAGTTTGAATATTTTAACAAAAATATCACCAAACATTTTACATTTTTCATATTAAGGACTAGTAAGATTAGCCCAGGTTTCTACAATTAAATATAAATTTCCATCCTTAAAATTATACTTAGAGGGAGGGCCACCAAGATTGCTTTGATTAAAATAACTCTTTCGTCCATATTTAACCATTGAGTCCCCCAATGGACTAATTTTGTGTATATTTTCTCAACAATTTTTTGCCAATCCAACAAGAGAGAATTGTTCAATGATATGGGGATACCAAGCTATCTAAAAAGAATTCCATTTTCTGGCCATAAGAAATTGGAAAATTCTAGATATTGCTTGTAACTCCTGAGGTGTTGTATTCCATCCTATTATCTGACATTTAATGTTTTTAAAAACACCCCAAAAATCATCAAGAAAGGATTCCAACATTTTTTTAAATGAGAGGCAATAAGCATTGATGCACCACCCACCAAGAGAGTGTCATATGAAAATTATGAATGAGCCGGATTCATCATTCCTCGAGCTATTTGAAGGCATGGAAGGTTTCTGATTGTTTGTTAATGACCCAATCTTTTTTCTTAAAGTTTCATCCAGAATGATGAAAAGAAGAGGGGACAACGAGTATCCTTGTTGAAGCCCTCTACTAGCTTGGAAAATTTGTGTAGGCCTCCTATTCACAAGCAGGGAAATCCAACGACCAATTATACATGAAGCCACCAATTTTACAAAATTGGGGATGAAACCAAAATTTTCTAAAACTTGAAAAAGAAAACCATGCATCATGTAATAAAAAGAATTAGCGATATCTAATTTAATAACCATATCTTTACCTTTACAATTAACACTGGAATGGATTTCCTCTTGCACCGACACAATTTTATCAACAATTTTCCTATCTTGCATGAAACCTCCTTGATTGGGGAAATAACTTTGAGGAGGATTCTTTTAACCTAGAGTCTATGATTTTGGTAAGAATTTTATAAGAAGATTTGCACAATCAAATGGACGAAAATATAGAAAAGGAGGTGGGATCAAATTCTTTAGAGACCGAGCCTAAAAAGGATGAATTGGTATTCCCTCCTAATCTAAATGACTAGTGAATAAAATGAAACACTTTTGAGGTCATAATCAATCAGCTCCCAAAATTCTTGTAAAAGGAGATTGGAAAGTAGTCTAGCTCCAAGCACCAAATGACAAAATAAAAAATTCAGACTCTTTAATGGGCAGGGTGAGGGCCAAGTTATCTTCATTTGTTACAATAGAAGGGATGTTATCAAGAAAAGAATCCACACTACATGGATCCTCCTCCTCTTGTTGGGAATATAAATTAGAGAAATGTTTCTTAGCAGCAACTTTAATACCAATAAACTTTATCGCTTGAGATACATATTCTAAAGTAATACTTGAAACATTATTCTTGATTTGTGTGGTCTTAAATTGATTCTAGAAAAAATAGTGTTCCTATCACCATATTTAAGCCAAAGACTACGTGATTTTAAATGCCAAGCATCTTCTTCACATCTCAAAGAGCTTTGGTATTGGGTTTGGAGTTCTATTTTTTCTTTTTGCACCTCAAATGTAATTTCTTTATACTCTAGATATTTTTGAAATTTTTGAACTTTCCATTTTATTTCTTCTTTATCCTTAGCGAGCGGATTGAATGAATTATTGGATCATAATTTAAGAGCATACTTGTGAGTTTTTTTATCCTAGATAAAAACACGGGTAACCGAGAACCATGATTTCCGAGTAGCTTCAACCAAATCATACATCAAGCTTCAACCAAATCATACATCTCTTGGTAGTTGATCGATAAGGGATTGAAACGAAAGGGGAGAGGCCCATAATCAAGAATTTCGCAAAGGTTCAAAGAGACGAGTTTATGATCGGATATGATGTAAGGGGAGATAAGTGATTTTATAATTGAAATTTGATGAAGAAAATTGATATGGACAAGTAAGCGGTCTAAACGGGAAACAATGTGCCCATGCCTAGTTCTCATGTTAGACCAAGTGAACTTCCCACGTTGTGGTTTTACATCAAGAAGGTCCCACTCTTTGATCAATTTCTCCATTTTTTCATGGAAGGGATCCCTT
>ML795558.1:187282-206948 GCA_009831015.1 Picea engelmannii
TCAAGTACTCAAAACCAAAGTAAAATTCCACTCCATGACTCAATATTGAGTCCAAAGAAGTCTGTCAATGCCATCAACATCCTCATTATGTCATGTTCCATACACACTCAAGAAACCTCATCATAATACATGTCAATGTTATACATCAATATAAATAACATATCAACTTTCAAAACATAATCATAACATAAACACACAAACAAAAACTGATAATCATAATGTACCAAATTTTAATCAGATCACTTTCTCACAAGTGTCCTTGAAGAATAAGTCAATGTATGAAATGTGACCTATGGAACTGGATATTACACTACATATGTCTCTTACAAACTGATAAATATGACTCTAAAATACATTAATTATGAGAAGATTCATTATCTGGTACTTTTTGTTCACCTCCATAAGGTGGTGTATATTCTTCTAGAGTGTTATAGCTCAAAACTACACTACTATGCATTTATGACATTGGCCTACTCATTTACACAATTGCCAACTACGTGTGTTGAGGTTCCTCTCAAAAAACATGTTGTTGTATGGTGTACATGCCTTGAGACACATGAAGCTCACGTACATACGCTATCTACATACCTAACAACCTGCGTATACTCTCAAAAGTTGCAAAAAATAAAAAGTTTCTCACTTTGAAAGTGGAGTTTGTGGGCTATTTTGAGTTGCAAAACAATTTTACCTCTTGTATCCCTTCTGAAAAGTGAAAACACATCATTTATCCATATAAAAGGGCCCTAGGGGGTTCATTTGAACATATATGAAAGAAGAGGCAAGTTAACTCTGTCAAAATTTATCCCTTTTATTCCAAGCTTTTGCACCTTGTTTTGAGTTTTCATCCTCAACATTCCAAATCATTTTTCCTTATTATACAATCCATCCATTTCCTTCTATTTTCATGTTGGTTGTGAGGATATCAATTTGGGAATGGTGCACTTGGAGTCTAATTAGAGGAACCCAGGTGAGGTTGATGGAGCGACATCAACAAGATTATGGTTGTATCTTACCATCTTGTTTTCAGTAAAAGAGAATCTTCTTGTCCCAATCTATGTGTCTTCATGGTTATATTTATAAATTATGTTCATGAATATTTAGACCTTTAAACGATCTTGGTGATTATGCATATGTTGTTATATATTTTTCTATGAATTTGTTTTAGGCCATCATTGGGAGGAGGCCTGGAATCCCAGAGCGAACAATGAGAGGAAATGATCTACTACAAACAAAAGGAATTAAGGTACATACCTTGATTTACTCTCCATTTCCTTAATTGTCACTAGTTATTGTTATATTTGAGTGGAATAAGATTAATGTTGTCTTTTAAGGTGTCATTTCTCTGCCTCGCCACTAGACCCTGATTAGGAGGGATTTTCCCAATAGAAAACTCGACGACTCCTTTAGGGGGCATTCTAAGAATCATGTCATGTTCACATTAAGAATCAATGAAGTGACATGCCTGATGATCAATATCCTCTGGTATTTCCATGACATATTGTCAAAGACCTTGAGGCAGTGATTCTTGCACTCCTATTATACTCCTACCTGATTTTTTAAGATCTTGAAGTTATTTCTCGAGTCATGAAGCTATCATCTCCAACTACATGGATTGATTCCTCCGGAAGATTCATATGGCGTTGTATCTGTATATCTCCTGATGAATTTGAGATGTATATCTGCTTTGTATTATTCACGGCTACAATTTTATTGGTATACATATTAGTCATGTAGCCATGATTACTATATATGACATGGATATGTAGTGTACTTGATTGGAAGCCATGCTTAGTTTGTCCTGAGCATGGGTATGCTAGTCTCGGTGATTATTATTATTATTATTTTGCAGATGACACTCTCATGAATACACATGTGGGATCAATCGAATCGGTGCCTTCCCACTATATTAAATATGTTTTAATGTGTTTCTTCCATCAAGTGCTCTTCTGACCTCACACATTAGGGGGCATCTATTATAGCTCAAAATGCCACTTTTATGCATTTTTTATGTTGGCCTACTCATTTACACATTTTCCAACCACTTTTGTTAAGGTTTCTCTTAAAAAAAAACATTTTTTATGGTGTACGCACCCTGAGACACATGCAGTGTGTGTACATACGCTATTTGCATACCTAACATCCCATGTATACTCTCAAAAGTTGTAAAAAATAAAATGTTTCACGCTTTCGAGCGAATTTTATGGGCTATTTTGGGTTTCACAACCATTTTACCTCATCTATCCCTTCTGAAAACTAAATAACCATCATCTCTCCATATAAAAGGGCCCTAGGGGGTTCATTTGAACATATATGAAAGAAGAGGCAAGTGAACTCTGCCAAAATTTCTCCCTTTTATTCCAAGTCTTTGCATCCTGTTCTAAGTTTTCATCCTCAACATTCCCAATCATTTATCCTTATTATACAATCCATCCATTTACTTCTATTGTCATGTTGGTTGTGAGGATATCACTTTGGGAATGGTGCACTTGGAGTCTAATCAGAGGAACCCAATCGAGGTTCATGGAAAGACATCAACAAGATTAAGGTTGTATCTTACCATCTTGTTTTCAATAAAAGAGAATCTTATTGTCCCAATCTATGTGTCTTCATGGTTATATTTATAAATTAATTTCATGAATATTTAGAACTTTAAATGATCTTGGTGATTATGTATATGTTTTTATATATATTTCTCTGAAGTTGTTTCAGGCCAGCATTGGCAGGAGGCCTGCAATCTAGAAGCGAAAAGTGAGAGGAAAGGGTCTACTACAAAGGGAAGGAATTAAGGTACATGCCTTGATTTACTCTCCCTTTCCTTAATTGTCACTAGTTCTTGTTATATTTGGGTGGAATAGGAGTAATTCTATCTTTTAATGTGTCATTTCTCTAACTAGTCACTAGAACCTAATTAGGGGGGCTTTTCCCCATAAAAAAATTGGTGACTCCAATGGGGGGCATTCCGAGAATCCTGTCAAGTTCACATTCAGAATCAATGAAGTTCCATGCCATATGATCAAATCCTCTAGTATTTCCATGACTTCTTGTCGAAGACCTTAGGGAAATGAGTCTTGCACTCCTATTATACTCCTACCTGAGTTTTGAAGATATTGAAGTTATTGCTCGAGTCATGAAGCTATCATCTCCAACACAAGGATTGATGCCTCCTAGAGATTCACATGACGTTGTATTTGTATATATTCTGATGAATTTTAAATGTAGATCTATTGTGTATTATTCACGGCTACAATTTTATTGGTATACATATTAGTCTTGTAGCCATGATTACTATATATGACATGGATATGAAGTGTTCTTGATTGGAAGCCATGCTTAGTTTGTCCCGGGCATGGGTATGCCCGCTTCGGTGATTATTATTATTCTTTTGTAGATGACACTCTCAAGAATACACATTTGGGACCACTCAACTCGGTGCCTTCCCACTCTATTAAAGTTGTTTTAATGCATTTCTTCCATCAGCTTCTCTTCTGACCTCACACATTAAGGGGCATATGTTATAGCTCAAAATGACACTTTTATGCATTTTTGACATTGGCCTACTCATTTTCACATTTTCCAACCACTTTTGCTGATGTTTCGCTTAAAAAAAATATTTTTGTATGGTGTACGTGCCTTGAGACACATGCAGCATGTGTACATATGCTCTCTGCATACCTAACATCCCACGTATACTCTCAAAAGTTTCAAAAAATAAAAACTTTCATTCTTTCGAGTGGATTTTATGTGCTATTTTGGGTTGCACAACCATTTTACCTCATATATCCCTTCTAAAAACCAAATAACCATCATTTCTCCATATAAAAGGGCCCGAGGGGGGTCATTTGAACATATATGAAAGAAGAGGCATGTGAACTCTGTCAATATTTCTCCCTTTTATTCCAAGCCTTTGCATATTGTTTTTAGTTTTCATCATCAACATTCCCAATCATTTATCCTTCTTATACAATCCATCCATTTTCTTCTATTGGCATGTTAGTTGTGAGGATCTCACTTTGGGAATGGTGCACTTGGAGTCTAATTAGAGGAACCCATGCGAGGTTCGTAGAGTGGAATCTGGAAGATTAAGGTTGTATCTTACCATCTTGTTTTCAATTAAAGAGAATCTTCTTGTCCCAAATCTATGTGTCTTCATGGTTATATTTATAAATTTCTTTCATGAATATTTATACCTTTAAATTATCTTTATGATTATGCATGTGATTTTATATATTGTTCTTTGAAGTTGTTTTAGGCCAGAATTGGGAGGAGTCTTGCAGTCCAGGAGAGAACAACGAGAGGAAAGGATCTAATACAAACAAAAGGACTTAAGGTACATACCTTGATTTACTCTCTCTTTTCATAATTGTCATTTGTTCTTGTTATATTTGGGTGGAATACGAGTAATTATGTCTTTTAAGGTCTCATTTCTCTGCCTAGTCACTAGACCCTGATTAGTGGGATTTTTCCTCACAACACACAACCATAGGTGTTGTGCCACATTCTCCTTGCACAACATCAAAGAGTCGAAGGTGAGAAATTGGTAAGGCCCAATTGATGGAAACTGACTTTGAAGGTTGTGTAAAAAACAAAGATCTTAAAAAATGGAATTTTTCTTCAAGACTTATTATGTGCTGGGTGAGGTTCATAACAGTAAGTTCCAAGTCCCCATTTATATCCATGAACTATTGTAAATCAGTGATATGAGATTTGATAATTTCTTCATGCCTACAAAGAATACACTTGAAGTTTCTCCAGGAGGATTTCATTATTGAATTATACAAACTCCTATAACTTCCATACCACCAACCACCACCAATCCCTTCAGTGGGAATGTCTAAAACAATGATGAATAAAAAACCAAAATAAACAAAATTTCAGTGACTTATTAACCCAATTCTCGAATTGATAACAGGTGCATGCAGAGAGGATGGAAAAATAAGCCAAACCACTACCCAAATCCAGAAAGACCACCAAGAAAGACAACACTAGAATGAATATACAAATTACCTACTTGGGTACTCAATATTATAGATAAATATGGTTTGAAGTTAATTAAAACTAAAGGAGATAACCTAACAACCAAGGGGGTCTTGACCCTAATAGTATTCAAATCCAATAATGAAATGATATCACCAAGAAATGTTGAACCCTTGCAGTGAATAAAGGCCCTAGAGTGAAACCACATGATGTGTACACGTGCATTTAGGGAACACCCAAATAAACCATACCACCGCCCACATTCATAAAAACCACTAAGAAAGACAAAACTAGAATGAAGATACAAATTCCCCACTTCGATACTCAAAATCAAACAAAATTGATGTTTGAAATTAAATATAACAAAAGGAAAGAACCTGACAACCAAGGGATACTTGACCTAAAGAAGACTCAATTCTAGCAATGAGAGATCACCAAGAAATGATGAAACCCTGCAGAGAATAGAGGCACCAGAGTGAAACCACTAGATGTGACCCCTTTCTTTAGCACCTCTCAATGCCATGACTGGAACCATTCCCTGATATAACAAAAAACCACACAAGTGAAAATAAATGTGCCCATGAGTTTCATAGTCCTAGATATGTGTGAAATGCCCAATCACATGCCAAATTAAAATAGATCCCTACCATTTGTCCTTCCCATTTCTTTCCCTCATCATATATTTTAAGGAAAAGGGAGCCAATCTTTGAACCTACTAAAAATGAGGTCCCCTTCTTCTAGGCTAGTTCCAAACTTTTCCCACCTATCTGCCTCATGATTAAGCTCACACTTGACATGGAACAATTTGAAGTTTTTCCCTTCAAGGAGCACGAGAGAGTCTGACATAACACTTAGTAATACATTTTTCCCAATGACATTCATTTTGATAAGTTTCATTATCACCATCATAGAATCACCTAATATTGAAATATTTTGACTGTTCATCCCTATAGCGATTCGAATGCCTTCCCAAATGGAATAGGCCTTAGATAAATTATTGGAGACTTGAAGAAGACCCCAAGATAAAGAATAGATTGTATTTCCTCTAGGATCACATATTATCCCCTTTGAACCTGCCACCCCTAGGTTGTTTCGAGAGGCCGAATCAAAGAAAAGAAAACTTGAGTATTGATGAGAGAGACGCTCCTTAAATTCTTGATATGTTAATTTAATATCCCATTTAGGAAGAGGAACACTCATAATTTTGGACAAGGAATCACTCGTACTTATTTTATTTATCCATTGTAGTTCTCACTCATATTACACCTACTCTTTCCAAACTAGAATACCTTGCAAATGTTCCGAGAGAAGTGAGAGGGATTTCACTGAAATTTTTTTGGGTCGCCTCACCTCATCTTGAAAAATTATTTTATTTCGTGAGAGCCATATGCTCCAGAAAACATAGTTAGGAAGGGCTTCACATATCCTCTTAAATTTATCTTTTTTCCTTAAGATTCCCATTATCTTTTCTGGTACTGATTAATAAAATCTGAACACATTTGATGCCAATTAAACATATGCATCAAGCCATCAAGAATTAAGGTCTATACTTTTTTGAAAAACAACAATCGACAAAAATGTGTTGTATCGATTCCTCATGGTTGAGGTAAAGGGAAGAATGTGAAGGACCTACAATTCCATGCTTGGAAAGGTTTTATGAAACAAGGACCTTCCTATGTGCCAATAGCCAACAAAAAATATTAATTTTTGGCAATACATCATTCTTCCATATAGATTTCCACTTGCCAAATTGAGGGGAAGAGATAGAATATTCTACTAGGGAAAGATAACCTTTTTTAACTATGAATTTACAGTTTCCCCATCCACGAGATTCGACCTACTCTCTATGACAAGGGGCACAACCACACATGGAGAAAATTATAGACTTGTATAAAGGAGCAATGGGGGAAAGAAGAGGAATATACTTCCAGTTCATCCATGTTCTAGAAGAAATCTTCCAAAAATATATATCAAATAACTTTTTTAATCCACACTCAACCATCCATTCCCATAAAGGAGTCAGATCCTCACACATGGATAAGCTCTATTCTCCCATTATTGTGTCTTCCCATAGATTGATTCTCCTACCATTCCAAATAATACATCATAGTTGTACACTAATGGTTGTAACAACAACGAGAAGGAGCTTAAGGATTGGGAAATCTTTGACCATTCTTGGAAACTTCTCTAAACATCATTTTCAGATCCCAAAGAAGTATTTTTTTCGCATGACCTTTTTCCACCAAGTCGATTTCCATGTCAAAAATATCCATAACAATTTCTCCCCCATAACTATGTTCATTATCTCCAGATTTTATATTCTTAGACCACCTCTATCCTTGGGGATGATAACTTGATTCCAGTTAACAATGTGGAACTTTTTTTTTATTAGAGATCCCCCTGCCAGAGAAATTTCCTTATTTTCATAGCAATCTGATCGATTATGCCTATAGGAGATAATAACGAAGAGTATTGATATAGAGGGAGGCATAGATGATTTTAGGGGACCAATTTTGTAAATGGGATAATTTTCCATGGTTTTTCCCAAAAAAGGATTCGCCAATTTCCATTTTTTTCTAAAAACGATTCACCCAAATTCCATTGAATAAAATTATTTTACGTTAAAAATCTCCAAAATTTTATAAAAACTATACAAAATTCTTAGAAGTTTGAATATTTTAACAAAAATATCACCAAACATTTTACATTTTTCATATTAAGGACTAGTAAGATTAGCCCAGGTTTCTACAATTAAATATAAATTTCCATCCTTAAAATTATACTTAGAGGGAGGGCCACCAAGATTGCTTTGATTAAAATAACTCTTTCGTCCATATTTAACCATTGAGTCCCCCAATGGACTAATTTTGTGTATATTTTCTCAACAATTTTTTGCCAATCCAACAAGAGAGAATTGTTCAATGATATGGGGATACCAAGCTATCTAAAAAGAATTCCATTTTCTGGCCATAAGAAATTGGAAAATTCTAGATATTGCTTGTAACTCCTGAGGTGTTGTATTCCATCCTATTATCTGACATTTAATGTTTTTAAAAACACCCCAAAAATCATCAAGAAAGGATTCCAACATTTTTTTAAATGAGAGGCAATAAGCATTGATGCACCACCCACCAAGAGAGTGTCATATGAAAATTATGAATGAGCCGGATTCATCATTCCTCGAGCTATTTGAAGGCATGGAAGGTTTCTGATTGTTTGTTAATGACCCAATCTTTTTTCTTAAAGTTTCATCCAGAATGATGAAAAGAAGAGGGGACAACGAGTATCCTTGTTGAAGCCCTCTACTAGCTTGGAAAATTTGTGTAGGCCTCCTATTCACAAGCAGGGAAATCCAACGACCAATTATACATGAAGCCACCAATTTTACAAAATTGGGGATGAAACCAAAATTTTCTAAAACTTGAAAAAGAAAACCATGCATCATGTAATAAAAAGAATTAGCGATATCTAATTTAATAACCATATCTTTACCTTTACAATTAACACTGGAATGGATTTCCTCTTGCACCGACACAATTTTATCAACAATTTTCCTATCTTGCATGAAACCTCCTTGATTGGGGAAATAACTTTGAGGAGGATTCTTTTAACCTAGAGTCTATGATTTTGGTAAGAATTTTATAAGAAGATTTGCACAATCAAATGGACGAAAATATAGAAAAGGAGGTGGGATCAAATTCTTTAGAGACCGAGCCTAAAAAGGATGAATTGGTATTCCCTCCTAATCTAAATGACTAGTGAATAAAATGAAACACTTTTGAGGTCATAATCAATCAGCTCCCAAAATTCTTGTAAAAGGAGATTGGAAAGTAGTCTAGCTCCAAGCACCAAATGACAAAATAAAAAATTCAGACTCTTTAATGGGCAGGGTGAGGGCCAAGTTATCTTCATTTGTTACAATAGAAGGGATGTTATCAAGAAAAGAATCCACACTACATGGATCCTCCTCCTCTTGTTGGGAATATAAATTAGAGAAATGTTTCTTAGCAGCAACTTTAATACCAATAAACTTTATCGCTTGAGATACATATTCTAAAGTAATACTTGAAACATTATTCTTGATTTGTGTGGTCTTAAATTGATTCTAGAAAAAATAGTGTTCCTATCACCATATTTAAGCCAAAGACTACGTGATTTTAAATGCCAAGCATCTTCTTCACATCTCAAAGAGCTTTGGTATTGGGTTTGGAGTTCTATTTTTTCTTTTTGCACCTCAAATGTAATTTCTTTATACTCTAGATATTTTTGAAATTTTTGAACTTTCCATTTTATTTCTTCTTTATCCTTAGCGAGCGGATTGAATGAATTATTGGATCATAATTTAAGAGCATACTTGTGAGTTTTTTTATCCTAGATAAAAACACGGGTAACCGAGAACCATGATTTCCGAGTAGCTTCAACCAAATCATACATCAAGCTTCAACCAAATCATACATCTCTTGGTAGTTGATCGATAAGGGATTGAAACGAAAGGGGAGAGGCCCATAATCAAGAATTTCGCAAAGGTTCAAAGAGACGAGTTTATGATCGGATATGATGTAAGGGGAGATAAGTGATTTTATAATTGAAATTTGATGAAGAAAATTGATATGGACAAGTAAGCGGTCTAAACGGGAAACAATGTGCCCATGCCTAGTTCTCATGTTAGACCAAGTGAACTTCCCACGTTGTGGTTTTACATCAAGAAGGTCCCACTCTTTGATCAATTTCTCCATTTTTTCATGGAAGGGATCCCTTCCAAAGGACCTTCCTCTCTTTTCATCTTTGTTTCTAATGAGATTGAAGTCACCAGCTATCACACAACCAATAAAGAAATATGTACTTTTAGCACTTTGGAGGGATCTCCAACAATTATCTTTTTCCAATGAGTTCACCGACATATATACATTAATGATAACAAAAAAATTATTGAGTTCCCTAGATATGAATTTAATAAGAATCCAATGTTGGGTTTTGAATGAAAATTCTAAATTTACCTCTTGGGTATTCCAGATAGTGCATAAACCCTCGGAGGCCCCTTGAGACTATTTAGTAATGGCATCATAAGTTTTTCAAATACTTTACCCTAGTTTAGCAGCTTTTTCTGCATTCATTTCGGTCTCTTGGATCAAGAGGATTGGAGGATTCTCAATTCAAATTAAGTGATCGAAAAAACTGATCTTAGAGGAACTTCCCAAACCACTACAATTCCAAGAGACCATAATCGTTATTTAGTAGGGTTTAACTGAGAACCCCCTTTTACTACAACAGTTCCTCCGATATTCTTGGACGGCTTGGTTCCTCCCATCATTTTGGTACTATTTGTTGCAATCCCAACATAATATCTTTATTAGCTTCTTGTTCTCGAATAGTTTTGGACGCCTTCCTCCCAAAACTCCTTCGTAAATTTTCCTTATATGCTCTATCTCCTTGATCTTCATCGCCTTGGATTTCGATCTCTAACTTGTATTTGGATTTTAAAAACACAACTTTCTCATCTTTGAAGAGATCTAACTCACCCATTTTTCGTTCAATAAGGGAAACAACTTCTTTAACTGAGACCTCTTTCACTGGAACTTCAAAGAGGACCCGGGTCTTTCCTTCTCTCTACTTCCCGACCGACCTAGAACTTTCCAGGGGGGATAGGAATCTCTTAGACTTAAGGGAATCCTTCATGGGCTCCTCTACATTGCCCTCAATATATTTAGGTAGCTATTCAAAGCTATTTTTGGTAGAAGGAACCCCTGCACAATAGGGTTTGTCGAGATTTTGTTCAAAGGCATCGACCCACTATTAGAAGGACCAATGAAGGGATTGGCAAAAGGAGCATAATTAGGAAGATTTTGATTCCCACCACTACCAAATTATTTTTAGAGATCACCTATGATTGATCATCCTTACTAGCACCACTTGGGAGGGGAGGATCCACTTTCTTGCATTTTTTTTGCAAATTTCTCATATTTGTGGTAGATTTTACATTTAAAAAAGAGTTCTTCATAATCCAATTATTGCAATGTTGTTTGTTATCGAAAGAGATGATCATGACTTAGGGAATCCTTTCTCAAGATTAGCTTCATCACATATCCTTGTGGATGAGAAAATATTCTCCTTTGGATCAACCCGATATATATACTTCCCAATGGAATTTCCAATAGGGGACATCATTTTCAAGACTAAAATAAAAGATACATTGGTTGAGGTACATTTCTCTTTCTCCCAAAAAAAAATAAAAAATACAAACGACTTATGAATATTAAATAACAATCTTCCTATGCTTAAATAAAAAATAAAAATAAAAGCGTCTTCCAAAAAATAAATGATTAAGAATACTTTGATGAGATGTTTCCAGTTTTTCTCCATCCAAAATGTCATTTTCTTTGGTGAGGGCCAAATGCTCGTGAACTATCCAATCAGGTTGTGATGAGCAACATCTAAAGATTTATTTTTAGTAAAAGAAAGAATTGAAACCTTTGACATCTCATCCAATTTCTTAACAAACTTAGAGGGAGGAGGGGATTTCAAGATTTTAACAAAGGCTACAACCTAGGACATCAACATTTGGAGGGGCTCTTATCCCCTCCAACGTTGACCTCCAAAGGCGCAAAACCAGAAGTTAGGGTTTGTAGGAGCTCTCCAAAATTTTTAGGTGAGTTGTTAGGTTACCTATTGGAAGCAGCCATATTACCTTTTATGTCCCCTGCAACAAGAATTAATACTACTAATTCAAGGTTAGAACTTAACTATCATAATTAATTAATATATATATATTAATTTATATATATATATATATATATATATATATATATATATTATAGTTATAAATTTTAAAATATCTTGAATATCTTAAGGATATTGTAAATATTTTATATATTCATAAATCATATTTAATAATATGTTGTTTTGATTTTGTCTATATGTTTAATTGATAATTAACATTGATATAAATTAATATATTTAATAGAAAACACATTATTAATGTGTTTAACATATAAGTTTTTCTTCTTATACGAAGACATTAACAACATTATGACTAATTACAAAAAACTTATATACTCATATTAATATGGTTATTACTAATTTTCTATTTAATTGTGGATTTTAAAGTAGAATGGATTTTAGTATTTGTCTATTCAATCAAATCCATTTTATAAATGTAATTTAAAGAGGGCACTCAATAAGAGTTCAACATTTCAATTGTGGGAATTTAGTCTAGGTGGAGAGGATAACGACAATTGTTAGCAACCACCAAACCTAAACACTATTGACTCCCACACACTCATATTGTATATATGCATATCTTATAGACTTACAACTCAAATGTGAATAAGGAAAATGAGTTTGTCTTGATAATTATGAAGATAATCAAAATGTGTCCATACAAAACATTTTAGACAGAAAGATCGGAAGAGTCCACAACCTTAGTAAGTGTCCTAGAGTCATAAGACTTAAATTTCCCTAAATTAAAGTACAAAATTGTGATTCATGCTTAATAATATAACATAAAAATTGGTAGTCATTAAAAACAATAAGTGTAGCTAGTTGTCATGTACATTGATAATAGTCTAGAAAACAAGAGTCGCAATTTATGTTCCTAAGGGAATTATGGCTACATTTAGAGGTAGGTCGTCACCTTTCTTGGGGGTGGTGTACATAACACACAATTTTCCTTGAGAACTTTGAGATTTCTCATTTTGACAATATATATTCACTTTCATTTCATTTGTCAATTACATTTATTGCATTACTTGGATTGTAAAGTCTTGTTTCTTCAACTTCTATTTTTTTAAATTGTGACAAGTAATTGAGAGTGGGTTACATTAATTTTCTTTAGGTTTAATTGGAAGAATTGGAATTAATTATATCCACTCACTATTAAGCCTAAACAAACAATAACAATATTAAAAATATGTTATATATCAAGATCATTTTAATTAGTCCAAGTCTCAAACACTATAATCTTGAACTATGCATCTTTTCCTTGCAAATGTGTTTTTTTTTAATAAATGTTTTTATTATTAAAACAAAAAGCTTGTATTGTGTTGTAATTTATTTGTAAATTAATCTTATTCTATTTTTTTTTCAAACTTTTCATAGAGTCAATTGTTATAGATTATGCAAAGTGTAGGCATTTTGGAATCCATCAATATCAATGTCTTTGCAAATATATTTGTGCATTATATAATATGCTTTTAATTACAAAGGTGATTTATGTGAACAAAATTTGATATGATCAGAATATTCAAGGGTTGTGATTTCAACCATTAACTTTTTTGCAGGACAAAATATGTTTTTTTTTCACTAAATTGATTAGCATAATAAAGATATTTACCCAATTTAGAGTTTTTATTGTACTTTTTTAATTTTTTTTGTTGGTTTGTACTGCACACTTATTTACTATGTATTCATGAAATGCTGAGATTAACTTAATAATCGGTTGATTTATTAATGTAAATAATTTATTAATTAGCAAAATTAATGATCTTTTAACCTTATTTAACCTTAAACCCTAATCTGATGGCTATGCATTGAAGATGCTAGCATATTCTTAACGTCCTCCAAAATCAATGAGTCATATTTATTGTTCATAACTTTCTTGCATTTATCAAGACATCCGTTAACATGTTTACTTTTTAACATTTTTTTTAACATTTACCTAATCACATTAAAAAATTACTAAAAGCATATGTAATTGCCACTTTTAAATGATTAAGTGAGATTAAACCCTTTGAATATTCTCAACCGCGAGTAATGAATCCGGCAACGGAGAGATGGGATAACACTTGCAACTGATTGCACCATGGAACAACGAGCCCCTGCGTTTTGATCTCATCGAGGAAACCGTTGGGTAAGCAGTCTGAGATGTTGAAGAGACTATGTCCGAACGAAGAACCCAGAGGAAGAACTGTTCGCTCGCTGTCCTTCAGACCCATTGCTATTTCCTCCAGCGGAGCTTTTGTCGCATGAATCATACTCCCAAAGGAAACGTATATAACCTAACCGCTAGGCTTTGCATCCAGCCAGTCGGAAGAGTCATATTGGGTCCAAATGCTCGTTCCAACACTTATGTCCTTGGCGTGTTCACCGTTCAAAAAACTTGATGGAAGCAGCGGACCAACATGTAAAACCGGAGGTTTTAAATTCACAGCCTGGCTTTCGAGATCGTCAAAAAAAATTACCGAGAACCCAATCTGCTTCGCGAATCAACTGAAAGGACTTAAGGAACATATAAGTATGTACTGTGAGTCGGTGTTTGTCTCGCGGAAGAAGCTCGGAAGATCTCTGGCTTTTAAGGTTGGGACGCCGGGAATATAATCAATCGAAATGCTGCTCTCATCAGCTATTGATGATAATTAAAATTAAAAACAAAAACAAGGCTATATCTGCAAGTTTTTATTAGCAAAATTTCAAAACCAAAAACTATTTAAAGCATGCAGAAACCCTACCGGTTCCTTCATAAAGAAACTAACGGCACTCGTTCTCAGCGGATACCTTTAGGCATTCCCAGCGAGTTAGCGGCTGTGCTTTTATATATATATATATATAAAAAGCAAATGCCCAATCAATTATTTACAGATCTTAAGCTTTTTTTACTGTATTTATTGGACTGCGCCTCCGATTTTTCAGCGCTGGGTTTTTACTGCGTCTGTTATTTCCTGCACTGCCCCGAAGGGCGCTCCCTGTGCCTATGTTTTAATGTCCATAATGGATTACTGGAGTATTTTTTATTGGCTTCTTTATTTCTTTATTTCAGATCATTGGAGCGTTTTCAATTCCATTTGGCCGATCGTTGGCTTAACCGGCAAGAATAGAACGACTGTTTTCATTTCCCATTATCTTTTTCATTTCCCATTTTATTTGATCGCGACCATTATCTCTACGCTAGACGACCCAAAATCGATCGCAAGCCTCATCTCTTTCTCATTTCACCTTTTCTTTGATCGCAAGCATTATCTTTAGACGACCCAAAATTGATTTCTTATTTCCCATTTTCTTTGATCGCAAGCATTATCTCTGTGCTGGGCAACACCGTTCAAAGTTTTCAATGTAACAATAATTCTTCGGAATCTATGCACATATGCAGAGGTACATTATGTTGAATTGAGAGAAAACACTACATCAAAAATGATCGCATTTGTATACTCAATTCATAAGATTTCAACTAGCGCATTATGACGTCGGGCTATGTTAGTCTTGCATTGCAGTTCTATATGCAAACAAATTTATCTGATCGATCAATTACTGTGATGTTGTTTTGGGTTCTGAAGTTGAAATGAAGCGAAATCGATTAATTTTGTGATGTTGTTTCATGTAGGTTGTGAAGTTTGTGAAGTTCAGACTAGGCCCGTATAGCAAGAAGCCATACTACTGGTTCCTAATATTTTCAAGGTTATAAACAAATCGAAATTAAAACGTGAATCAAGTTAGGTGACAGTGAATCGAGTCAGGTGACAGTGAAGAGAGTGATTTTGGATTCAGCACTGTGAAAGAAGAAGTGTTGAGGTTGGTCTGTCTCTTCAATGGCAACAAAGTGATTGTGGATTCAACACCGTGAAAGAAGAGAGTGTTGAGGTTGGTCTGTCTCTTCAATGGCAGCAGACTTTGTGTGTTCATGTAAATAAAATAAAAAAATTAGTACTCTTATACTCTCTAATAACAAATTTATAGTGTTGAATAAAAAATATTTTTAATTTTTTATAATAAAAAGTTTTGTTCTTTTATAGTGTATAAAAAGCACAACCACGTTTAAAAATGTGGTTGATATAGGTTGAAAGGCATTATTCATCGCTGATAGAATATTATTAATAAAATTTTAAATATAATAAAAATATAATAATTTTTTGGGGATAGTTTTTTAGAGTTTATAAAAAGCTCTTTTTGTGACTTTCACTTTGAAAACAAGTCATTACATACAGTTAGGATAGAATGTCATTAATTTAAACTCATCCTAAATTTAGACCAAAAAAATATAATTAAAACACATCATAAAAGATGACGTCCTAAATTTATAAAAAAAAAAAGTGTAATTAAAACCATCCTAAAAAAATTGTTTATTTAAAATACATTATGCATATATATTTAAAACACACCATCATAAAATAATTGTTTATTTAAAACACATCATGCATTTATATTTAAAACATATATAAATTTAAAAGTATATTAAATTTAAAAGCATATTTAAAACCCATCATAAAAGAACAAAACACATATAAACAACATGCATCATTTATAAACACATCATATAAACTCAACATATACCTGTATATAAAATAAGTGTATGTCAATTTAAACTCACAACAAAGTTTATGGTTTTACCCAAATAACTCTAACCATAATAAATTTAACTCGGTTTTGCAAATAAATATGAAAATATTTGTCTGGTTTCAAATGGCACTTTTGGTGGCTTCCCTCATGCTGCCATGGGTTTCTAATGGCGTCTTCCCTCAAATTTGTGGCTTCGAAAAGTGACTTAACCTTTTCATATTGAAGGTAATGAGTGGGTTTCTAATGGCGTCTTCCCTCAAATTTGTGGCTTTGAAGAGTGACTTAACTTTTCATATTGAAAGTAATGAGTAGCTCCCCACAATAAGTTTAACCTGTAAAAAACAAACCATAATAAATTTAACCTGCGAAAAACAAATCTCAGACTTCTCTTGATTAAAACCTTAGAGAAACAAACCTTGAACTTAAAACCCTAGAAAAACAAACCTCCGACTTTTATTGATAAAAACCCTAACGAGTATTGTTACTATCCTAAAATCCAGATATTGTGTAGAGAAAAAACATAACCAAACATTTTCAATTTCATTTGAAAAGGGATTTCATTTTCATTATACAGATCATCATATAGTAAAACTAATCGTACGGTAAAACGAGTCGTAAGGTGTGAAGAGTCATGAGTACATGAAGCTAACATTAGATGAAATCTGGTGAGGGGTAAGGGAAGCAAATGGGCACATCCAGATGACATCTTGTATATGGTAAGGTAATTGGATTACCTTACCAATTGAAATTCTTGATAATTGAAATTCTTCACAATTAATGAAAACGATTAATTCAGACTGACACAAATCGTTGATAAATGAAAATGAAATCATAGTGAAACATGTAAATTTAAATGTAGTAAAAAGTGGTAAAATTTTAAATGTAATATTGTAAAATAGAAAATATTAGGTAACATGGTAGAAATGTAAATTTAATATAGTAAAATGAGAAAAAGTTAATAGTGAAGTAATTATGTAATTTCAAGTAAGTTTGTTAATCATTTGAAAGTGGTAATTAGATGGTCACACAATAATTTCTTAATCATATTAAGTAAATGTTAAAAAATAAACAAGTTAATGGAAGCCTTTAAAAATGCTAGAAAGTTATGAACATGAGATCTCATTCATTGATCATTGATTTGAAAGGACGACTAAGAATATGCTAGCATCTTCAATTGATAACCATAGGATTGAAATTTCTGATTAAAAGATCATTAAATGTGCCCATTATCAATAGGTATAAGCCTTTCTAATAATAACATTATGTTATAAAAAAATTATAATTATTATATTCTACATAAATTTGCTACATAATTATTATATAAATGCATGATGCGTTTTAAATAAACAATTATTATTATCAGAAATTATAATAATAATAAACAATTATGACATTATTTATTATCAGAAATTATTTATAATTATTATGTGGAATGTCATAATTATTATTATAATTTCTGAAAGATGAAAAATGTTTCTATGTTATTAAAATTGGTTGATATAATTAGGGTCATTAATTTCCTGAAAGATGAAAAATGTTTCTATCTACATCTATCAATCACTTATAATGTGGTTGTTCTATTTAAAACCTTATAAACTCTATGTCATTCCAAAAAACAATCACAACCATGATTTCCCAATTGTTATTGATAGCGAGATTAGTATTTGGAAAACGGAGATACATTGCGGCATCGTTTGCTCCTTTCTCTTAAAACACACAAGACAATGAGAAGCGAAGCTGGATGTTGATTAACGCAGAACCGGAGACAACGGTTTCAGTGTTCGCAAGATAACACATACAATGCAGCCACCAAAACCAATCGGCTCATTTACTCTATATGGACAACCCATATGTAAAGTCAGGAAAATCCGCAGCAGTTGCCACAGACAATAACGATTACATAACAATTAGGGAAATTCATATTTTCGCAATGGAGAAATATGCTGGTCATAAAATATATCACCGTCCAAATTATCGCAGTAATGTGCAGACCGTTCTTTAACTTCGTCTTACAGACTAAGAACGTAATAAAGGCCTTCTACGTAATTGGACAGTTAGAAATGCATATCTTAATTTATTATATACAGCAGCAACAATAAGAAGCGGGCGGCAACCTGTGCAACCCTAATTCAACTCTAAGAAACTCTCAGAGTCATAACCACTTAAAAGCGGGTGACAACCACTAAATATTCTTGCGTCGCCTCAGCTTTGCTGCTTTTGCCTTACACATGGACATGTTGGTCAACCTAGCTTACAATTGTAGGCCTTCAAATGTCTGGCCGAATTCCCAATTTGCAGTAGCCACGTTATAGGAAGTGACGGTTCTCCCATCGCTGGTTGTGACCTGGAAGGAGAGAGTCTGCCCATTCAAATATGAGTTGCTCTGCCAATTCTGTCCCCAGTTGCGAGACATTGCTTGCCAACCAGTGTTGGAACCTTTGATGGAGACCGCCTCCACATCCCCTGCACCTCCTACGTTGGTAATTAGCACCAAATTGAAGTAGGAGTGCCCATTTATTGTGAATCGAACTCCTCCTTTCCTCACACATGGTACTCTGCATCCATATATATATTGACATTCCAACTTAGGATTTAACCGAAATTACCGCCAAGTTGGAAATAGATTATCAGAATTGAAGAAAAGCGATAAGAAGAAAACTAGGAATTAATTACCTTCTGAACATGATGGGGACAATGCCTCCCTTGTAAATGGCAATTTGTTGATAAGCAGGTTGAGCCATGTCGAAGTGTTGGAGAGGTGGATTGCACCATCCTCCATTGTCATTGGGAAGAGCATTGTTAAGCGGGCAGAGATTAGTGGCAGTAACAGTCACAGTGCCAGGTAAACACCATTGCGAATCGTACTCCTCATTGCATTTCATTTCGTAACAGGCGCCGCAAGTAAGTCCGTTGTTGAAAAGCGCGGTGCTCAGCGCAGCTGTATCTGTCCCGTACCCTTGGCTATACAAATTACCGTATCCACACGCACCGCCTGTCAAATTAATTGCATTATGTAATTCCTTAGCGAACATATGGTATTAAGAATTTAACACTATTCATCTAAATCCGAAACTGTGAAACCAGCAAATTCAACGGAAATTTTCGAGCCTGTAACTATTCCTGCCTAGATTTTCAGTCAGCCAGAGTTTCGTTGCACTGCGGACTTACCCATTGTGCCCGAGGCATCGCTGCCACCGTAAAACGTAGCGTGCGCGGATTGCCAGCTGTTATCTAGTGCATAAGCAGCACCAGCTATCCACCATAAACAAATCACTGTGGCCAGTTGTAGAAACGCCATTTAACTGCAGATCATGAAGAGCCAGAAACGTTAGAAGACTGATAAGCGTAGTTATCTGACATATATTATAGCTGTTCAGTGAATGAAAAAAGAACACGGAAAGCAAGGGTTTCTCAGGGATATGTATAC
>ML795558.1:209960-227483 GCA_009831015.1 Picea engelmannii
TTTATATATATATATATATATATATATATATATATATATATATATATATATATATATATAAGGGATACTAGTTAAGGATATATGTTATAAGACTTTCTCTTAGTTAAGGATATATATTTATATATATAAATAAAGGAACATGAGTTTTATACTTCTTAAGTAAATTCATGCAAATGCCAAGTCTCTTGTTTTAGCTAAGATTTTTTTATTTCTTCTTCCATGGATTTATTCTAGTGACTCATATGTATATGAGTAACTTTTGTTTTGTCAAGGAAAACTTTTTAATATTTAATTTTTTTTACGATGATCCACTTAAATAACAATTTGATATATGAAAGTTTTTTTTTTTTTTTGTGAGAAAAGAGACTTCCTCTCTATAATTATTTGATTCCTTAATTTATAGAGAATTAGATATGTACACCTTCTCTATAATTATTTGACTTCTTGATTTATGAAGACTTAGATATGTATCTCCTCCTTAAGACATATAATCTTCAAGGAAAAAACATGGATCAATATTATACAATAACAATAAGCAATTGCTCATTCCAACAATAACAATAAGCAATTGCTCATTACAACAACCTACTAGAGACTCATTTTTCCATTAAGGAGAAAGTCTCATAACATAATAGAAATATTTGTCTCTTACAGTTCATATTGGCACCTAGGGAGATTAGAAATTGAAGTTGAAATTTAATCCCCTAGGAGCATTCCAAACATAAAAGTTTAATAGACTCGTATGATGGCGTTGGGATATAGGCTTGGCCATATAAAGAATCCCCATCTACTAAGCTAGGCACTTCACTATCTCTCAGTGTTATTTATTTAGTTGTTGGAATTTGGGAAATGGTTTATTTATTGTGTTAATTTATTGATTTTTTGGCATTTGGGCCATTATATATGGTATCATTATATGTGTCAATGCATGGATGATAAGTGTATCCATCATATATTTAGTATATATATTTCGTATAATATTATACGTTAGTTGAGCTTACCTTGATAGTGTGGAAGTGATACAACAAGAGGAGGCTATTTCCATCCTCGAGAATGACATTAGAAAACGTGTGGCCTCTAACATGTTCTCCCACCTGACGTATCTATACTTTCCTTGACCCATCTATGAAGGGGAGCTCGTGGGAAGAACGAGGGAATATTTCAGATAATCCCCTAACCCAACATACGCATTAGTCCACAATAATGAGAGATGGGACTGAAGCAGATGGTCATTACATCGAGGTGAGGAGGGAGAATTTCATCATTCTACATCCACGTATGGCCTAGTACTTCATCCCGAAAAGCATCATCCATTTCAGATGCCAAGTCCTTGCTTTAGCTTATTTTAGTGGCGAGGTCCCTACATTGGTTTATTACAATGGTAAGTATGGCGCCAAAAGAAGTAGGGTCACTCTCAGTGGTGGTATGAAGATTTTTATCGTAATTTCTACTTGTGAGTCAGCTCTTTGGTTTCATTTGTTCTCCATGCCTTTGTCTCCTGGTTATGCGAGGAGTTATAGGAGGGGAAGTTGTCACCCACCTCGCCCGACCGCCTCGAGCACTAGAAGCTCAGAGCCTCCCATCCTAAGCATCATGATCTTTTCAAAAAAGGAGGAGAGGGAATTTCGACGAGTTACCCACTCAAAATCCAATAGAATCAGGAGGAGGATAATAGAGAGGAAAGAGATACCCTTCATGACTATAAGGTGGATGAAGAAATTGGGGAATGATTGCTAGAAACAGGAGCTTCATGAGCCTGAGATACAAAACATCTCAAAACAATTGATTTGTATTGTCACATAAAAAAATTCTTGGGTCTCATTCTCCTCAACAAAGATAATGAGAGAGAGACTATGCAAGAACAAATCGAGGACAAGCAACTCTAGATTCAGAATCATAGAGCCCACATTAACGCCTTGGTTTCTCTAGAGGAAAACCAACCAGCAGCAGGGTCTCACTTGCAGGAATTCCCACGGGACACCCAACGAGGCGATGTATCATATTTTAAGGATTCATACCATTGAGAGGGGGCACATGAGCCCCCTTCCCCTTGTTTGTCTTGAATGACTTATACTCAATATTTTTTGGCAAGCTCTATTTTCAGTCTAGAAAAGGATAATATTAGGCTAGATGGATACTAGATCTCAGCTTATCAGTTTACCAGTGTCTTTTTGTTAAAAAATTGGATCAAAGATGTAACACACCTGACCCCCTAAATCTTACTTAGGATGGTGGGATGCCAATATTTCCTCTTCTTTTATTTTGTTTTACTCCAGTAATGCAACCCATAAATGGATTATACTCATTGATTTCTTTCCAATGACTATAACCAAGTCCAAATAAGAGCTTTCTATCAAAATTTATACCCCTTCGAAGTTTAATGGCTTCCACTTAACAGATACAATTCACTGTCACGTGACATCCACGTGACTACCTGTCACTCATGTCATCTGAGGTGGCATTGAAATAATTCCTGCCACTTAGCTCATCATCTCAAGGTTCCAATCCTTTGGGACCTTCCTTCATCGTCATTGAGGTTCCCTCTCCTTCACAGGGGCATAAATCACCCCCTTCCTCAATTTTTGATGATGAACTCTAAGGAGTCAAGTCTCCATATCCAATGAAACTCAGACCCTGATACCCAATGGATCCAATCGTGTTGGTGCCTTTAACTCCCACAACGATTAACGCTCGTCCTCCAATATTATTCTAAGGAAATTAGGTAGGACTTGCGACAATATACTGTTGAGATTCTATCTCACCCATTAACCAATAAATAGTTCTCTCCTAACCTTGTAAAGGTATTTTTCGTCATCGTCGAAGCACACTCTCTTTGACCCCTAGGTCTACTCTCGATCGTCTAGTCTTGACAATCACTTTGGCCATATATGATGGTGATCACAACACCCCTGTCAACAGTAAATATATAACCTATGGGTTCTATCTGGGTCATGGTTAATGTTTTTGGTCCCCCCTTTTGTCATGGGAAGTCAAATAAAATCCAATGGTTGTGATCTTCCTGAACCTTTTCCAACAAATCGATGACTCCCATGTTATTTTGACATTGTCATCTCATTGCTACATCCTCCTCCTCAAGACTGTCAATTACTCTCGTTCTGATGAAACTATATTTATTTTAGCGACCCAAATTCTTTCCTTATAGCCTCTATCCAATCAACGACTCCTATGCTCTTAGAAATTCCTTTGTCAAAATGGATCTTGTAAATCCAACAGTGAAGATGGATCCTCTAATAGATATAAGGCCTATGGCCTCTTTTCATCATCATCTGAGTTCCTCACTCCAACTCTTGGTCACTTTCAAGGACCTTTATTCTCATGAATGGCTCATATACACTCGCTACAATGAATCGATGGTTAAGAGTTATTTTGACCCAAAACACAGATATTCATCAAGGAAATGTTTTTGACTCGGGAGTTATTCAATTCTCGGTTCTAACAAGATAACCATATAAGGTTTGTGAGATCCTCAAGGGTTCATAAACCACTCTAAGACCCTAATGGTCCTTCTGCCTTCATCATACAAAAATTCTATTTAATATCTTTCAACCTTTCCACTTAAGAATAGAAGGTTCTAACAGGACTTGGGGCTTCTTAATCTATCCATATCTTCTCATAGACTGGGATACTCCCATCATCTCCCAAACAAAGTGTTTTTCCATATGTTGCAAAATTTCCTCCCAAGGCTGCAAGACTTATAGAGATATACAACACCACATAATGTTCACTAGACTTCATGAATTCAACAAGTTTAACAATGAAAATTAAGGCATACATTACATTTTACTCAAACCTTGTAATCCATGCATTTTACATATTTTCATATTCATCAATCAAGCCATAATCAATTTATTTGCAATATTGAACACACTTTGTATAGATGAAGTTAAACACTTATCTAATAAATATTAGCATCCAATAGACTGAGAGAGGGCACCTTTCCTTCCAACCTTAGGCCATACTACATAGTTCCTTTCTATAGTAAGCCACCCCCATTCCAAGCCATGATATCACAAGGGAGTGATTTAGTTCGTCCTCAAGTTTAGATGATCCAATAAGGTTACTCTCCGCCCCACCACTAGCAACAATAGAAGTTGCCCCCTTTCCATTGAGCTCAAGGCTTCCACATGTTTATTAGGTAGCTTGTCAATTGGATTTCCTCTGCATAAGGGATTCCCTTCTCTATTATAAAGTCTCTCAAAAAACTCCCCTTACCAGTGTCGATTTTTTTTAAGTAAGTACCAAGTTGTGTCCCTTTATCGCTCTAGTCTAGATCTGGATCTTCCCTGTTTCAAGTTGATCATCATTAAATTGGACAAGTTTCCTATTTTATTCAAGGAAATCTCTCCACTTTCTTCTTCTTCAGATCTATGCCAACGAACACCTCTGTTAACTACACTTGTTGTTTGTGAGTCTCATCGTTCCAACTCTTCCTCAACATATTATCCTCTATGCACATCGTGCTCTCTTCCACTACTCGTTGTTATCTCTTTTCTTTCTATGTTTGTGTCTCTCTTGTATTTTCCTTCCGGTGACATTTTTCCCCTTTAATATCTTCCTCCTCAAATCCTTGGGATTCTCATGGCTTATGTCTGACACGACTTGTTGTCTCGATTCTGAATCCTTGAATAGGAAAATTAGTGGTGTCATATTCATGAGATCCTTCAATCGACTGCTTTCCTTCTTTAAGAGACGAAACTCTTAGAAATTTTTAACTCCTTCAACCATCAATCGGAATTCCATTACTAGTCACATGGCTCCATACCGATATGGGCATGCTGGCAGGTGTATGCTCATGTTTATAAGTATAGGTAAGATTTCTAAGAAAGCTTCATATTTTCTTCACTAAAACATCTAAGATCTGCCTCACCCATCCAGTTCATCAATTCCACATGTGATATAATGGCTAGTACTCTCAAGGATTATTCCCTCCTCATTCAGTTGTCTGGTTTTTTCATCAATAAAAACATGATTAAAAGATTCATAAACATAATCATATGAAGTATTAAGAATAATTACAATCATGGGGGGGAAATAGGGTGTTACATTCCCATCCCCCTTAAAGTAACATTGTCCTTGATGTTTAAAACACCATGTATATACAATTGTACATAAAAAAAAATAGTTATTCCATTCTCATGGAGTCTTCCAGTTCCCATGTAGAGTCATATTCTCAAAAGTGATTCCATTTCACGTTGACCTACTCGATGGATCGGTTATTGAGTATTGTTTCTCTCCTATCTAGGATGCACTATTGTTCAGGATGGAAATCTCCCTCTAGTTCCAGTTGTATCACAGTCCAATCAATAACATGATTAGTGTCATGAACATATTTTTGTAATAAAGACACATGTAACACATTACAAGATTTCACTGATGGTGGAAATGCAAGTTTGTATTCTTCAGGCCCCACTCACTCCAAGACTTCGAATAGTCCATAATAGTGGTGTGCCAATTTAGCACATGTCCCCATCCTCAAGGAACTTATCTTGGGATTCACCAAGAGATATGCATGATCTCCCACCTTGAACTCTTTATGAGTCCTTTTGTTGTCTATATAGATATTTTGTATAACCTGAGCTATCTTTAGATTGTGCCTTATCTTAATAAGTGCCCGTTCCATTTCCCTTAGAAACTTTGGTCCAAATGTGATTCTATCCACTAGAATTTCTTAATTGAATGGAACTCTACATTTCGTGCCATATAGAACATCAAAATTTTTCATCTTCAATGATTCTTGATAACCATTGTTATAAGTGAACTCTACTAGAGGTAGATATTTTTCCCATTGCTTGGGATGATGCATAACATGCATCCTCAACATGTAGTTCATCACTTTGTTCATTTTTTTCAGTCTAACCATCTATTTGAGGATGGTAGGTTGTGCTAAATGCCAATTGTGTTACCAATCCTACAAACAATATTTTCCAAAAACTTGAGGTGAACTTAGCATCTTTGCCCGTGATTATGGTCTTAGGAAGACCATGCAATCTGAAAAATTATCTTATAAAAATGTTAGCAACATCTATGGCCTTAAAAGTATAATTAATAGGAGTAAAATGCGCTACCTTTCTCATATTATCTACTACAACCATTATTTCATCATGTTGCTTGATTGTCTTTGGTAGACTGGTAATAAAATCCATGGAAATTGTCTCCCATTTCCACTTTGGAATTTGCAAAGGTTGCAATAGACCTACAGGGTGTTTGTTCTCTACCTTCACATGTTGGAACTCTAAAAATTTAGTAATGTATTTGGCAATGTCTTGCTTCATCCTAGGCCAATAACACAAGTTCCTTAGTTTTGTTACCATATTTTGATAGCCAGGTTGACCTACATAAGGTATTCTATGGAACTCATCCTTAATCAGATGTCTCAAATCTGTTGAATTAGGAACATATAACCTATTGTTATACAATAACAACTCATCAAACGAGATTTGATATCCCTCATATTTTTTCCCTTGGGTTGTTGTTATAACCCTTCTTTTACCTAGGTGAAGAACTCATCTCTTTGCAATAGGATTTTAATCCTATGTTTCATTTCAAACTCTCCTACACTTGTTGATGCTAAATGTATAGTATGTACACTCTGGCTAAGTGCATCTTCCACTTTGTTCTCTTTCCCTTTAATCTGTTTGATTTTGAAGTCAAACTCACTAATTAACGCCATCCACCTGACCTATCTAGCATTTAACCTTGACTGGTCAAATAAACACATTAACCCACAATGGTCTTTCATCAAGACAAACCTTCTTCCTAGCAGGTAATTTATCCACATCTTCATTGCATGCACAATTATTGCAAGTTGTAGATTATGAGTGACATACTTCTTCTAATGTTCGTTCAATTTTCTTGAATCATAAGAGATCACTTGTCCTTATTGCATGGGCACTTCATCGATTCCTTATTTACAAGCATCGGTACAAAACAATAAGTTTTTTTCAGGGTATGTGTTCTTCAAAATATGGGCATTCATCAAAATATGTTTCAACTGCTAGAAGCTAGCCTCACACTCTATTGAACATAAAAATTTCTTCCCCATCCTTTGTAAAATTCCCTTATAAACCTTTTTTAAAACCCAGCCAATCCTAGGACATATATCACTTAAGTTACATTCCTATGGGCATGCCAATCCATGATTTCCTTGATCTTTTCAAGATCTACTACCACTCCTTTTGCTGAGATTATGTGGCCTAAATACTAGATTTCCCTTTGAAAGAAATCACACTTTCTAAACATAACATACAGTTGGTGATTTCACAACACCTCTAACACCATCATAAGATGTTATTCACGATCTTCCTTAGTCTTGGAATAAACCAAAATACCATCCAGAAATACTAGGACAAACTTGTCTAGGTATTTTTAGAGCACACAATTCATTAAACACATGAAAGTGGTTGGTGCAATTGTAAGTCAAAATGAAACCAATAAAAAATCAGTGTCCATAACTCATTCTAAAGGAATTGTTGTGGATTTCCTCATCCTTGATCATGTCTTGGTGGTATCCAGAACATAAGTCAAACTTTGAAAATACTACAACTCCTCTAAGCTAATCGAAGAGATCATCGATCATGGGCAAAGGAGACTTTTTTTTATGGTCAGCTTGTTTAGCTACATATAATTAATATACAGTCTCAAGGTACCATCCTTCTCCTTTACAAATAGGGTTGGTTCTCCCCATGTGGATACACTCGACCTGATGTATCCTTTATCCAACATTTCCTTCAATTGTACTTTCACTTCCACCAACTCTAGTGTACTCATCCTATAGGGTTATTTTGATGATTATACAGTCTAGATATGAGATCTATTGAAAAATCAAGATCTCTCTTTGGAGATAATCTAGGTACCTCTTCTATAAATACATCCTTAACTTCCGACAACACAGGTTGATCTTCATCCTTCATCTCCTTTCCTTCTGTTGATTTTATCACTTGTATAACATACTATAATGAACTTCATAATACCATACATAAAAAACTTTTTTTTACACAATTTACTTGGCAGAAAGGAATCCATTAGCGATAAGAATTCTACTATACAACTCTGATATAGAACTTTATCATAGAATTTATCTTGCTATATAACTCCTAAATTCTCCTTACCCCATGTTGTTCGAAGTATGTCATTGTATCTTACCTTGAGTGGGAAGGTTATAATGGAAAGCCCCAAGGATTTAGGAAAAAGAACTAAAACCTTTAGGCGTAGGGACTAAAAGATTAAACTAAACTTTACGCAATCCATACTATACTCACCCTATTTGGCATAAGGTCTCCATACTATACTCGCACCCAAGTGTTCTCAAATTTTTTATCCTAGGGAGATCTCTTTGGTTTCTACCAACTTTGCCAAGGCATAGGTTAAGGTCTAATTATTGTCACAAGCCTTGAGGTCCCGGTCATTTAAAGGCTCATAACTCAAATACTAGTCGAATTGAAAGCTTGATGTCGTGTCACTAGTGTTCCTATGACAACGAGAATCCAACCATTACCTAAGACCTATCGCAGGGGGTATGGAAGTGACATTCCTCAAATGGGAAAGGAATTCCCTGACAGGGTATTAAAACTCTACAATCATCATTAAGGGAGTCTACTGGTCATACTGAAATTGCTTGGCTCTATACTCAAAGTGTCACGCCGACCTTGCCCTAGTCACGTGTCTCACCTGTCCTTCGCATTATCCATAATTAATTTGAGGCAACAAGGCATCGTTTAGGTTTTGAGAGGGTTTAGGGTTTGTCATTCCGAGTTCTTTCTTTTCTTTTGGAGAGGCTCTATGTTTCGAGGGGGTTTAGAGGTGACGATTGTGGCCCTGGTGGTTGCCTCCATTTGGTTGCAGATGACATGTCTTACATTTTGGGTAAGTTCTTCTCTAAACTTCAAACATTAATACCCTGGTTATTTCAATAGGAAGATTATAATTCTTTTGGAACAATTTGTCTGTGCCAAGTTATCATTTTGTGTTCTCCCTCATTTTCTTCCTGTGGAATTCTTCTTTTGTCAAACTTCCTTGCATTACATTCAGAGCCATCCTTAACCCTGTTGTAATGGACTTTTCCTTGAGGTTGTCAACGATTCTCTTCTATTTACTGCGAGGGACAGTTAGCCCTACCTATCCAGGTTTGAGATATAAGGTTTTGTAACTCTTTATCGTGAACCAGAATTCATATATGAGTATTCGTGAATCCGAGGGAAGTATTTATTCCGGGGTTAATTACCAAAATCTTGGCCGGAGCATTCTCTGCATTTACTTTATTGACCTAAGCGATTCTGTGAAAAAGGGGTTCGGGTAGACCAAACTCACAGTCAGGGTACTCCTGGTTTGAATGGGTGGATTAAGCTCTATTCTGCCTAAAAATACACATTCTTATTGTTCACCTACACAATGAAATTTTGATTTGGTCGATTACTGTATTTCCATTATTAACGAATATTGTGTAAAGAATTTTATTTTACTACATTTATATCATTCATTTTAAGAGCTGAAACATATCATTAATGATGGGCCCTATTTTAATGCGAGGGTACCCATCAGTATGTATTTTCTCCTTCACCGATGGCCCTGTACGACTATCCAGATGGAAAACATCAAGGAAAGGATCATGTGCCACGAGTTCAAAAGTTAAGTAAAGCATTGGTATGATGTATGTATAGACATCTGCATTTAAATCGTGTTCTTCTTACATTGTCTTCATATAAGAGTTTACTAATCATCGTATATGGTGGTTTCCTCCAGGTCTCTGTCTATCTGAAGCTCCTGGCTGCTCACCTGCGTAATCGGCGTAAAAAGGTATACGAGTTCCCTTTCGTAACCCTTTAGGAGTCAGAACCGTCTGTGTTGCAACTGAGATGTAGTCAACAGTATTGTTTCCCTCAATTTTCCTATCGACTTGGGAAGGGAAAGAATTTCCAAAGTAACTTAAACCTTTGGGCTACAATTATTATAATACAATAATTTATGTACAGGTTTTTTTCTCGGTCTTTTGTTCAAAGTAAATGACTGTTTTAATCATTCACCATGCGGATCTCACCCTACCCTGAAATTTGATTACCAGGGCTATCTTGTTCGGAATGTTGGTACGAATTATAATAGACCATATCTTTTTGTTTCCTTTCGACCTTTCCTATGCTTAATGTCAATATGCCCTATTGGAAAGGAAAAGGTGATATTCATTTGGATTCAGCATGAATAGACATAATGATTCAGATTACATTATGATTTTGTCTTTATTCTAGAATACTATACATATACATGCTTGTGAATCGTTTGATGTTTATGCTATGTTGCATTTGCCTAATTCCAAACCGTCCACTGTCACGATCTCCGAGTGGACAGTTTCGCATATGTGCTCATATTTAATGGGTTTTTTGTAATTTACTCCATACGGTGTATATTCCTTCAATTGGGGTCCTTTTTATTCTGTATGAAAGGAACGCAAAGATTAAAAGTTCTATTAGCCTGTGATTTATGTTTGTTGTAATTCGTCTTCGAGTTCTCATTCTTATGGAGTAATTTACTAATTTATTATCTTATAATGGAACAACGAATTATTCAGTTTAATTTGGTACTATAATAAATTTTACAGAGGGTTTTTCAAGACCTTTCGATTTAAAAGCTCCTTTATATGAGAGACATTTGATCTCCTAGTGGCATAATTGTTTGTTCAATATCTTGACAATAACTTTTTGTATAAGTGGGATTCCTGTTGCAATCATTAAATCTTTATTTAACAAAAACTACACACTTTAATTGTATCTATATTCATTACATATCGAGATATAACTTGATGGAAATTACGTGTACAAACTTGCTCAGATTTCCACTTAAGTATAGATATATTTGCTTACTATTTCAACTACAGAAGTAAAAGTACGCCTGTGATTAGATGTAATTCTTCCTAGCTCATTCGTACATAAATAGTTCTGTCCAGAATTTCAATTGCAGGGATAAGCTTACACCTATAGGTAGATCTGTTCTTTCTTCAAGTTCATTCATATTTAAATACTTCTGCCCAACAATTTTAACCATAGAATTAGCCATACACCAAATCTTTCAAGTTATTTTTCATAGATCATTCTGCCTAGAATTCTAGTCTAGAATGCCCCATTCCAAAAAAATTGGTCTTTGATTATAAACTTTATACAACAAACATATGTCCTACATGGGAATTATTTCAGCTTAACCCAAATAGAGCATCATATCGGATATACAAAATCATTCAAAACAAAGAAGGGTAAGATTTAACATATCTGAATCCAACCCGTGGAAAGACAAAGGGAACAACCACGTTCCTCCCAACCGTAGAATAGGGCAGCCAAAATCACTTGCCCGATTGACCCCCTAGCCTGACCATGAATCTATGAGGGCGAACTTGGAAAACTCCTCCTCAGAAACATCCTTCATCTCCAACAGATTCCTCTTGCCTCACACTCGATCAGTAGTGTTCATAACAGCAAGAAAAAATCAATAGTCTTTTTTTCCCCAACATACTTGGCAGTGTCCTGCCTCTTCACATATGTTATTTAACAAAAGAATGATTTTGCCTAGGTCTTTCTTCCCCCCTTGGGAATTTTCGTAGCTTCTAAATCCCTAATTTTCAGGGACTTCCCATGGCCAAATATCTGATTTTCCACTTGTAATAGTCATCCCAAAGGTAGTTCCAACATGTTCCCCACTCATGGAGTCATGGTCAGTTGATTTTAACATGGTTGTTCCATTTGTCCTCCTACAATCAATATAAATTTATTTTTTTTCATACAAGTGTCAAGTTAAATAGTTGGTTGGGTCAAATCATATCTTTGCCTAATAGTCATAATAATTAATTACAATTTTCAAATTCAAAATTTGGAATTGCCATAAATGGAAAAAGTTTTCCAAATTTGAATTTACTAAAAATGGAATAATTTCCAACAAATTTTAAATCTCAAAAATACTTTATTTTTTGGGATGTCACACATACAAGGGACACCGCTTTTTACTGAATTTATTAAGATGCAACACTGATATCTGTCTAGCTGAAACTAGCTTCCAAATGCCTTGAAAAACTTTTACATTTCCTTCTTCATCTTCCCATTCCAATTTTTTCTCATAACAATTCAAATTTTCCTTGTGGGCACCTAACCAATCCATGCCTAGTAGCACATTGTATCATCTTAGGGGTAGGATATCAAAGGCTACTTGCATACACAACCCACTTATCACAAATGGACAAGATTCTATGACCTCGACCATTTTTCTCTTAGTACCTGTGGCCAATTGAACTAACGACCATTTTACATGTTTCTTCCTATGTAAGGCACATGCTTCAACAAATTGAGGTAAAATATAACTAAGATTATATCTAGTGTCAATCAAAATAGAAATAGGTTTCTTGGAAATTATACCTTCTATCTCTACTAAAAAAGTTTGGTGGTTTACTTGTCGGTTCTCCACAACTTCATATATTCTTGGAACACTTTTTTCCACATCGTTGATTGTAGCTACTTCCTATACATGATACACCTTCATTATGTCCTACTATTTGTGAGGAAAATCCATCAACGGGTGTCGTTCTCCACAACCCAAACACTTCATAGTTCCTTTCTTAAGCTCATGTGTTGTTTCCCTTTCCTACTCTGTTGACCTATTTCAACTCTGAAATGGAAAATTTTGTTGACGCACAGTTATTCTTGGCCGACCAAACTATTCACCATTCCTTGAATTCTTATATGGAAAGGACTTGGATCCCTTATTTTAGAATCCACTCTTATCCTTTCTTTTCCAGACATTAGAAGGATCTTGCTTCTTCCTAGACTAATCATAACAACACTTGGCCTTCCTTATAGTGTCCTCCAATGTATTTGTCTTATCAAATTAATTTTTTTCCTTATAGGACTGTGGAAATCCACTGAGATATCATTACACCCTTGCTTTCTCATCCTTGAGGTAAGGAACATACCTCAGCAATTCCATGAATCTTTTAGCATAGACATCCATGTTAAGTTGGACCAACTTATGCTCATGGAATTCCTTGATTTTTTCATCTAAGTACTTCTCCGACACATATGCCTTTATACAGTAATTTTCAAACTGCTTCCAAGTCATTTTTTTCCTCTAGTCCTTTAATTTCCTTGAGATCCTCCCACCAAATGGAGGCCAGGGATGATTTTAAGGATGGAAATTTACTTTAAAATGTAGAAACCTTGGCGAATCTTACTAATCCTTCATATTCCAACTAAAAATGATTCGCGATATTGGTAAAAAGTTTCAAATTTCTAAGTATTTTATATAGTTTTTTTTTAATTTTGGCGATTGTTAAGGTAAAATAATTTTATCCTATAGAATTTGGGTGAATCATTTTTAAAATAGCAAATCTCATTTTTGGAAAAACCATGGAAAATTAGCCCATGAGCAAAATTTAGCCCCTAAAATCATCCTTGATGGAGGCTCCTCCATTCAGATTGAAAATGGAAATTCTTACATTGGTATTCTCAGTGTAATTGTGTACTTGAAAGTACTTCTTCAAACCGAAAAGCGATGCCTCATTTTCTACCCCCTTATTAATATCTCCGTCAAATGTAGGTGTCTTAGCCTTATTGAATTCTTCAACCATAGAAGTTTAGGAATTCCTTATTTTTTTCTTCTTAGGAACACTCTTTCCAGTGTCATTGCTGGAAAATTATTCGCAAGAAATATTGTTACTGCATGACTCTATGGAACCAATTCCACCAGATTTGATTTTCTTGGCATCCCTAAGCCTTTTATTGGAAGAAATTATCCCCATATTGCTATGACTTAATCCATGCCTTTGGGAATTCGATGGAGTCTTCAACTTTTTTGACTATTATAACTCTGAATTACTAGGGCCTTGTTGCAAATGATTTTGGATTTCAGACAAAATATACAGTAGTACTGCATTCAAATATTCCTGCTCATCCTGAGCTCTCATGAGCATCTCATTATCTACATTCACGCTTCTAACAATGGTCATCAAATATGGAGGGGTTTTTCTATCCCTTCAGCCATCAAATTCGTGATCTATGAAATGAAATGTGTCTTCCATGTTGTGTTGCACCATTCAAATTTCATTTCCCTTTAGTACATCCTACATGCTAAAAAAACAAACCTTGTTACCAATTACATCAACATTTTAAAACATGCATTACAGGAATCATCAAAATTTCCAAAAACAATTTTACGTGGCCTCGATGGCCCATTCAAGCCTAGAGTTTGAACTCTACTCTGATACCACTCGATAACACACCCTACCCCCTAACTATTACTTAGGCTGGAGGGATGTCAAATTTCCACTTCTTCTATTTATTTATGCTCTCAGAATGCAACCCATAAATGGATTTTTCTCATTGAGATATTTTTTATGACTGTAACCAAGTCGAAATCAAAGATTTCTATCAAAAATTATACCCTTCCAAGGTTTTATGGCTTCCACTTAACAGATACAACTCATTTCCACATGGCATCCATGTGACTACCTGTCACTCATGCCATTTGAGGTGGTGATGACCTAGAGCCTTCCACCTGGCTCATCAGCTGAAGTTTATGACCCTTTTGGACATCCTTCATTGTCATCGGGGTTCCCTCTCCTTTATGGGAATTTAATTCACCCTCGTCCTCAAGTTCTGAAGACAAACTCTAATGAGTCCATTCTCCAAATATGATGGCTCTCCAACCCTGACACCCAACAACTTTGTTCGCATTGGTTCCTTTAACTCACAAGGTGATTAATGCTACTCCTATGAAATTCTTCTAAGGAAATCAAGTAAGACCTACGAAAATCTACGACTGAGATTCTGTCTCACCCATTAACCGATCAATTTTTCTCTCCTAACCTTGTAAATTTATTCGCCATCATCATTGAAGTACACTCACTTTGACTTTGAGGTCTACTCTCGATCACCTAGTCCCAATGATCACTTCGGCCAGATCTGACGATGATCGTGACACCCCCATCAACAATCAATATCTAACCTCCAGGTTCTATCTGGGTCATGGTTAACTTTCTTGGTTCCCCCTTTTATCATTAAAAGTCAATGAAAATATAATGGTCGTGATCTCCCAGATATTTTCCTAGAGATTGATGACTCCCATGTTATTTCATCGTTGTCAATTCATTTTTATAGCCCATATTCTTCCCCTCTAACCTACGTCCAATCAATGGCTCCTATTATCTTAGGTCTTCCTTTGTCAAAATGGATCTTTCAGATCCAACAATGAAGATGGACCCTATGATAGATGTAAGTTTTATGGCCTCTTTTTATCGTCGTCGGAGTTCCTCATTCCAAATATTTGTCAATTTCAAGGACCTTTCTCTCGACGAACGACTGAGATACACTCGCCACAATGAATCGATGACCAAGGTTCATTTCGACCCAAAACACAATTCTTCATCAAGGATATAGTCTGACTCGGGAGTTAGTCAATTCTAGGTTCTAACAGGACAACCCCCTAAGGTTTTCCAGATCCCCAAGAGTTCATAAACCACTCTAAGAACCTCATGGTCCTTTTGAATTCATCGTAAGTGAATTTATTACATATCTTGCAATATTTCCACTTAATAATAGGAGGTTCTAATAAGACTTAGGAATTTTTACTCTATCTATATCTTCTGAGGGACCAAGATACTCCCATCATCTACCAAACGAAGCTTTTGTCCATATCTTTCAAAAGTTTCTCTCGAGGCTGCAAGACTTCCAAGGATATACAACACCACATAGTTTTCACTAAACTTCATCAATTCGGTAGGTTTAACAATGGAAATCAAAGCATACATTACATTTTACTCAAATATTTCAATCCATGAATTTGACATATTTTCACATTCATCAACCAATTCATAATCAATTTATTTTCAATATTGAACACACTTCATATAGATCAATTTATATACTTATATGATAAATATTAGCAGCCAAATGAATGAGATATGAAACCTTTCCTACCAACCCGAGGCCATACTGAAGATTTCCTTCCTACAGTACACCACCCCCATTCCAAGCCATGATATCCGAAGGGAATGATTTATTTGGTCCTCAAGTTCAGATGATCTAGGAAGGTTACTCTCTTCTGCCCCTTCCACTAACAACATAAGTTTCCCTCTTCCCATTAGGCTCAAGGATTGCATAGGTTTATCAAGTAGTTTATCAAATGGATTTCCTCTACACAAGGGAGTTCGTTCTCTGCTATATAGTCCCTTGAATACCTCCCCTTACCAGTGCTATTTTATTTCCAATAACTACCAAGTTTCAACCTTTATTTCTCTAGTCTTGATCTGGGCCTTTTTTGTTTAAGGTTGATCATCATTAAATTGGACAAGATTACTATTTTCTTCAAGGAAATATCTTGACTTTCTTCTTCTTCATATTTATGCAGAAAAAAACCTCTCGTTCATGAGTATCGTCGATCCAATTCTTCCTCAACATATTCTCCTCTATGGACAACATGCTCTCTTGCTCTATTTGTTTTTATCTCTTTCCTTCCTATGTTTGTGTCACTCCTATATTAATTCCCTTATGGTGATGTTTTTCACCTTTTGTCTCTTCCTCCTCAAATATTTGGGATTCCCGTGGCTTCTGCCAGACATGACGTGTTGTCTGGAGTCTGAATCCCTAAAGGGGAAAATACATGGTGTCCTATTTGTCAGGTCATTCAATATATCCCTTGCCTTCTTTAAGAGGCCAAACTGTTAGTATTTATTAACTACTTCAACCACCAATCTGACTTCCATTACTAGTCATGTGGATCCATATCGATCTGGGCATGCTGCAAGGTGTATGCTCATGTTTATAAGTGTAGGAAATATTGTTAAGAAAACTTCATATTTTCTTCACTAAAACATCTCAACTCTGCCTCACCCATCCACTTCATCAATTACACATGTGATATCATGGCTACTAATCTCAAGGATATTTCCCTCCTCAGTTAGTTGTCTAGTGTTTTCATTAATCAAAACATTATTACAAGCTTCATAAACATAATCATATTAAGTCTTAAGCACAATTACAATCGTGGAGAGGAAATAGGGTGTTACAAAAGAGTATGGATTGATATTCTTATACATTGTTGTTGGTATAGCTTCCCGAGTGGCACACTAGCAACAATGAAGTTTTGGTGTAAATTTTATCTATCGGTAATATAACATACTTATATTTATTGACCGGACAAAAACAAAGTTCGTCAAGATATATATATTTTGTATATATTATTATTGTATGACGTTTATGTTTTCTTTTGGGTTATATTAATTTAGTTCTGACTTTGTAAGTGTGGTGTGTTGTTACTTCATTAATTAATAATTCCTTGGATGATTTATAATATCTTTAAAATATATGAATAGTCTCATCTGAATGGGCTATTGAATAATACACGAAATTGGTGGGGACAAAATTACCGATGTATAAAGTCTCATGGGTCGAAAAATATGAATGAAATTGTTTGATCAACTATACACATGTTTTTTTAAGAATCATATATATTCTCATCCAAATTTCACGAACTTAAAAT
>ML795559.1:15711-39761 GCA_009831015.1 Picea engelmannii
CTAATGTAATGCCCTGAATAGTTCTTTGTGGGAGAAATTAATAATAATATCCCAAATGCAATAAAATTAATATGTCTGAAACAAGAGGGTTAAAACAACCTCAACAAGATCTCAATGACAATTAGATAAACTGAATTAAATACATTTTCTCTTTTACAAGTAGGGATTTTGCTCCTCTGGACCTGAAATATCATCAGAAATGAATGGAAGAATCTAGAGAAAGAGTTGATTGGACTTGGATCTTGTTTTTTCCAAACATACATGGAAAACTTATGGAAAGAATCAAGAAGAAAGAAAGACGAGGAAGAAAGTTAAGCAGGATAATTCACAAAAACTTGGAAAGGAAAAACTTTCTTCTTACGAACTCTCCACTGCTGCAAAAACTCTTGACTCTGAACAACAACTAACCCCTTGAATGCCTTTCAATTCTTCTTTTATAATCTTATTGAAGCTTATTTCGAGTTAGGGTTAGGTTTTTATTTTCCCCTTTGTAGATACGAACTGAAATATTTGCGCCATCAATTGTGACCCACTTTTGAATCTCAATTTTTTTTCTTAAGAAACAATTTTCCAAAAAACATTAGCTGCCAAGCTAGAAATAATATCGACTGTAATTTAATTTTTATGGAATTATAGTCATGATTCCAGCCATGGAAACCAATTCCAAAGTGTTATTGTCATCTCTACCTTTCCAACGAGCTCCCATTTTCTCAATTTGGACATCAAGATCAAAAGTTGTGGCCTCTAGAAGATAGCAACTCAACAACCGTCGATTTATCCATGTGAATTTTGACTCCTTGATTTATTAGTCCACCCCATTTATCCCACATGCATTGGGGAATAGTTATTATATTTCATTTATAAGAAAAATGCATGCCCACATTATTTTTGTGTGAAAAGAGAACTATGGATATGAGCTAAAATTAAGAACCTTGCATAGCTTATGCATAATATAGCTTTTGGTTTCCACGCCATTGCCCAATCATCATGCAAAATCACTTGTTCAATGATTTGTGTGTCCAATAAATATCATCCAAATTTCATCTAGGGGTAGTTCCACCTCACTGCCACCTGTCACAATGGGATAGGTCCACCTCACTGCCACATGTCACAATGGGATAGGTCCACCTCATTGCCACATGTCCAAATATGGTAGGAAGTGCAAATTGAATATTGTGAAAATGCGAGTTCCATGGTTAGGAGTAGAAAGTAAAGATGAGGGGGTTGTGCGGTTAGGAGTAGAAGGTGAATATGAGGGAAGGGGTCTACATCCACATTCAAAAGTAAAAAATAAACTAAGTATAAGACTCAGTAAAAACTAAGTGCAAAACTGAGTAAGTGGGAAATGCAAATTGAATATTGTGGAAATGTGAGTTCCATGGTTAGGAGTCGAAGGTAAAGATGAGGGGGTTGTGGGGTTAGGAGTAGAAGATGAAGATGAGGCAAGGGCTCCCGTTCCACATTCATGAAAATGACTAAGTATAGGAGTATGGAGAGTAATGTAAATGGGCATTCATGAAAATGACTAAGTATAGGAGTATGGAGAGTAATGTAAATGAGAATTCATGAAAATGACTAAGTATAGGAGTATGGAGAGTAATGTAAAGGAATATGGAGAGTAGTGAAAAATGGCTAAATATGGAGTAAGGGGAGGAAGGAAAATGACTAAGTATGAAGTGTGGAGAATAAGGAAAAGAGTAAAGAAAATGGCTAAGTATGGGGCAATAGTATAGAGATGATTGAGGAAATAGAGATGAGTGAGGAAAATGACATATCTTGGGCATATGACCTCTATTTTAGATTCTGTAAAATGTTGGATGAAGTTGACACGTAGGGCTATTCAGTGAGAAGATGGACACAAGAAATTTTCCCTTTTTTTATTAACTTTTTTTTTTTTTTCAAAATATAAACCATCTATGTTAGCTTTTCATGACGAAGAACTGCAATATTGAAGTTGTTTTAAAACTTGTTGGGTCTTCATGATCAACAAGTGAGAGTTATTTGAAAGAGGCATAGGTTCAAATATGCACCCAATCACCTAGTTAATGGGTGTTTAGGAAAACACATCAACATCTTCTTGGCACAAGTCCACCAAATATTTTTCTTTTCTCATGTGCTTTGGTATCTCTTTATTGGTGATTTCTCTTTGGTTTATTTTGGGCCTTGGCCTCTCAGTGTTCATGTTCCTCGACTTTGGAAAGCTTTGGTTATTTGGCATTTATATGTGGAAAAAGGGTTCTCCCATTAAGTTATGGAACCAAGGATTTCTTTGGGACCTTTTCCTTGTGCACTAGTCTGAGCCTTGGGATGCATCACACAAGAATTGGAATTATTGTTTTCTTAGGTTTGTTGTTCAAGTGGATTACAAGGAAACATAAGAATATAGAAGGGTTTTCAGAAACATGAGGAGTCAATACATTGTAACAAATCTTCCATTTTTTTAGTGACCTCTAAGGTACACAAAAATGAACACTAATGTATCTCACCATTATAATTATGAACACCCTTGTTACACATCAAATGCAAAAAAATGATGAATTGGAGGCTAAGTGTAACATGTTGAGGAACACGGTTATCAATTTTAGTAAACATGCACACTCAACAACTTCTAACCATAGAATGTCGACAAAATCTATTCAAGCATATCCAAAGGATGGAGACATGGTGCATTAGATGATGGAGAAGGATGAAGACATGGTGCATTAGATGATGGAGGATATGGACATTGAGAATCATAACTCCCTTTCTACCAACCATGGGTAGGAAAAAGGCAATAGTTGTCATATTTTTCGATAATTATTATGTTCGGTAAAACAATTAGAATATTATGAGTCTTTTTAAAATTCTATACCTTTATGCAAAAAATCACATGATGCATTAGATGATGGAGGATATGGACATTGATAATCATAACTCCCTTTATACCAACCATGGGTAGGAAAAAGGCAATAGTTGTCATATTTTTCAATAATTATTATTATATTCAATAAAACAATTAGAATATTATGAATCTTTTTAAATTTATATAATTATATACCTTTATGCAAAAAATCACTAAGATATAATAAGTGTAAACTTTTGCAAGTTTTGTTTTATGGCTTTGAAAACTACCATTCACATTTTAAAACTCAAAATAATAGTTTATGTACTCTCTTGTTAAGCTTTGAGTTATAATTTTTATGAGTCCCCCAATTATGTATATATGAAATTTTGATTATGAGTTGTTTTTTTTCATTAAATTTATTTTTGAAATTATATTTAAAAAAATAATTTTTTTAATAATTTTAATGTAAAAAAAATTAATATATTTAATTTATTTATAATATTTTTATTAAAAATTTTATTTTTAATTTTCATAAAATTTTTATTATTATATTATTTATTTATAATGATTTTATTGAAATAATATATTTTATTTATAATATATTTTTAATTTTCATAAAAATCTTATTATTATATTATTTATTTATAATGTTTTTATTAAAATAATATATTTTATTTATAATATTTTTATTAAAATAATATATTTTTAATTTTCATAAAGATCATATTACTACATTGTACCTTTTTCTAATTTCAACCATTCATCTTATTATTTGGAAATTAATGGAAATTTTAATATTGTTATGGAAATTTTAATAGTGTTGATTGTTGTGGGTACATCCTACATAAAGGATTTGATTCATAAACTATAATTGTGTGCATCCTCTCCTCTTTCTCAAATGTTGAGAATCTTCATAAAAAATTATAGGGTTGGGATTTTAGGTCATTAATATTTCCTTTTAGTTGTAATTTGGTTAAGATAACAGGTTGATAATCTTCGTAAAAAATTATAGGGTTGGGATTTTAGGTCATTAATATTTATTTTTAGTTGTAATTGGTTAAGATAACTTTAATATGAATTAAGTGGTTTAGGTTTTTAGTTGTAAATGAGTGGAAGTTTATCACGATTAAAATGATTTTTTTAATTATTCTATTAAGATTAATTTTTATGATTAATATTTTGTTATATGAAATGTTATGGTTTTAGGTGTAAGCATGTCTAGTTTAAATTAAGGACATGAAATATTGAGATTTAAAGTGTAAGTATCTTTATGTTATTTATCAAAATGTTGTAATTTTAGGTGAAGCCTCACGTTGTAGGTTGGCTACATGAAACATTGTGATTTTAGGTGCTAGTATCCCTTTATCATAAACCAACTATGTGGAACATTGTGATACTTAGTGTAAGTATCCCTTTATCATAAACCAACTATGTGGGACATTGTGATACTAAGTGTAAGTACCTTCTTGTTGTACGTCAATTACATGGAACAACATAATTGTAGGTGCAATTACCCTATATTATATTCTAGCTACATGAAACATTGTGATTCTAGGTGCAAGTACCTCCATGTGACATGTCATAGGTAAGTTATATGGAATATTGAGATTCCAGGTGCACACATTCCCCTTTTGTAGGCCAATTATATGGAACATTGTGATTCCAATTGTAAGTACATATTGAGCATAGGTTATTTGTATGGAACATTGTAATTTTAGATGTAAATATGCATTTCTCGTAGGTTAGTTTGATCCAGATTATTTTGAGAACGAAATGAAGATGGACATATAAAAATGAAATACACATAAATATTGCAAGAAACAGAGATACAATAATACACAATTTTTATTAATGAGAGAAATGTACATAAACCGTAAATATACAGAGTTAATGAACTCGCTATAATGGTGGCAGCTTATCTCTGAGAAGAGATGTGACGACTACACTCATTCGCAAGAAGATGATGTTTACAATGAGGCTCCAAAGGCCTTTTAAACATAAATAAAATCCAAAACCCTAACCTCGAAAGATGAAACGCCAAAAGGTTTGCAGGCCCCGATCGGGATAGTTGATACTTCAACTTCCCGAGGGCGTAACTTTTTCATACAATCTCTGTTTGGGGTGCATGATAACTCATTGGAAAGGTTTAGTTGAGAAGAATAAATTTTGATTGGGCCCAGGCTAGAGGCTTTGATTTTCAACTGGGCCCCCAAACATTAAAAAAAAAAATAACGTCATTTAGGGCCTCAAAACGGCCTCAAAAGTTTGGGACCCGAAAAATTGTAGAAAAACTGCCAAGGTGGAAAGTTGTATTTTGAGTCAGTGGAATAGGTGGGTGGCCACCAATATCCACCTAGATCATTCCTCCCCCCTTAGGAAGCAATGGTCTCCATTGTGTCAAGTTCCTGGGGAAGCTTTTGCTAAATTTGAACCTTGGTGAGCTACTTGCCTTGCTGAAGAAGTTATCATGCTTAGCTTGTTGAAGGTTGTCATGAACCTGTTGCCAGAGGGGTTGGATCCATTCAACCAATCTAGTTGCATGATCTTCTTGAGTGTGGGAGGACTCTATTGGTGAAGATGTAGCATGAAGGATATGAAGGGCTTTGTTATAATGTTGTTTCATTGTGCAGTGTGGAGGCACCCTCGTAGGTGAAGTAAGAATATATTTGTGCGCTTCTACAATATTATTGATCTGCTTCTGTTGGATAGAAAGGTCTTGGGGTGAGGCTACAGTGGTTGTAGTGTCCTTTTGTTTTCCTTTTGACCAGATCTTGAAGAAGCTAAACTTTGTCGTATGAGAGACTACTTTGCGGCACTATTTTAGTGGGACAGTAATCAAAACTACCTATGGTACCCTGTAGAGCTGACCCCTGAGAGTAACAATGACACTATGGGGTCGAGACTCATAAACAAAAGGACACTTCCACATATATGGTTGGCATAACATAACATCATAGAATTCTAATGGGAAAACATCACACAATACCTCATCCTTGAAGGACTTGATGCCATAGGACATATGACATTGCTCGCTAACACGAAGATATCAAACATGACAAAGCCACTCAATGTTGTATGGTTGTGGGTGTGGTGTTGTCGACAAATCCAACTGCTTGACGACCTCTGCTGAGATGAAGTTCTTTTGACTTTCGCTATCAACAATGAAATGCAATGGGGTCCCCTTCACCCACATTTGTGAATGGAAGAGGTGCTCCCCCTCCTCAGGATCCTATTGTTCTTCTGGTTGGATTGTTGCGGTCGCGATGGTAGAAATGGGTTCTGCATCAATGATCTATCTCCTTTTATTTTTTTCTGAATTAGGGTCCAAGTCGGGGCTCAACTCTGTTTCTTTCAGCTCGGCCACCGATGACTGTTTCGAGCGACATTCATCGGTGTTGTGCCAAGGGATTTTGTGGAAGTCACACCACTTCTTAGTGTCCTTCTTTGTCTTCCCGTTACCCTTCTTGTCCTGCGTCTTGGATTGGTTATCTTGAGGTTGATTGTTTTGTGAGTTAGGGCTACCTTTACCATACTTTGGTTGTTGTGGATTTGTATACCTGAACTCCCGCTTGTTCTGCTACTTAAATTTCTACTCGATTTTGACAACATATAAATAAGCGGTTCCCAGTGATGAGATTGGATGTACCTACGGTATTTTAGAACCAGATGCCACTTAGAGTATTTGATACCTAGCTTAGTGCCAAGGTATAGAAGGTATTTGTGAACTCAACACTGTTTGGTCCCACTCTTGACACAGTGTGTTCCATCTCATGTATTGGTCATCATAGTTTCCAATAGGGTAATATTGTTCCTTGACGACATCTATAAAATATTCCCAAGTGGGTTCGAGCTCAAACATTCCTGAATCCTCTGTGGAATTTCGCTCACAGTAAGTTTCCCACCAATATTTGACATCGGGGACAGTCTTAAGGAGCACAAAGGTGATATTTTCTCTGACCCTAAAACACAGGAATATCAAAATTAAATTGTACCTTGAAAGGGGTGGCACTTTCAAAGTGGTTTCTTGATGAAAACGTGTTTTCTATTATCGATAATCATCGAAGGATTTGGGAAAAATTCTCCATCATTTTGTCCCTCTGTCGCGTGAGGGATTCCTCGAGCAATAGATTAATAGAATCTCATGCTCCCTCGTCTCTCTTTTCTTCCACCATGGGAGGTCGGTTGGGATGGTGAGAGTGGTTTTCCTCAAGAGAAACTAGCTCAAGACCCAACTCTCTATACCCTAACCTCGTCGGGGACATGCACTAAGAAACAACAAGGAGCATCCTGCTCTGATACCACTGATCTAGATTATTTTGAGAATAAGGTTGAGATATAGCAATGAAATGCACATAAATATTGTAAGAAACATAGATACAATAATACACAATTTCTATTAATGAGAGAAATGTACAAAAAATGTAAAGATACATAGTGAATTAACTCGCTAGAATGGTGACAGCTTATCTCTGAGAAGAGATGTGACGTCTACACTCATTCGCAAGAAGATGATGTTTACAATGAGGCTCCAAAGGATTTTTTAACATAAAGAAAATCCAAAACCCTAACCCCGGAAGATGAAACACCAAAAGGTTTGCGGGCCCCAATGGGGGTAGTTGATACATCAACTTCCCGAGGGTGTAACGTTTGCATACGATCTCCGTTTGGGGCGTATGATAACTCGTTGGAAAGGTTTAGCCGAGAATAACACATTCTGACTGGGCCCAAGCTAGAGCCCGTGGCTGATGCATGGGCTCCCAAATGTAAAACAAATGTCGTTTAGGGCCTCAAAATGACCCCGAAAGTTTGGGACCTGAAAAACTGTAAACAAATTTCCAAGATGGAAAATTGTATTTCAAACTAGTGGAATAGGTGGGTGGCCACCGATATCCACCTAGATTATAACTACTACATGAAGCTTTGTGATTACAAGTGCAAATACCTCTCCAATGTAAATTTTCTACAATGAATGTTGTGATTCTAGATGCAAATAACCTCTTATTGTAAATTGTCTACAACACAGATAAACTACATGGTGATCTTATTGTAAATTTTCTACAACACAGATCAACTACATGGTGATCGCAGGTGCAAATAACACTTTATTATAAATTGTAAGCCTGAAACGATATAAATAACCCCTATAAATTCTCTACAAATTCTCTACATAAAATACTATAAATCCAAACACTTTTATCTTCCAATGAAAATGCCCCCCTTAATATAAGTCTACCTGGAACAGAGTTAGTCACTTATAGTGATTTGCCCTTCAAAGCGCTGGGTACGATTAGAAGGGTAACCCTTAACCCTTTTGGTTTGTCCTTCCAAGGGTTAGGTACACTTAAGAAAGTAAGGTGATTATAACAAAGAATTTTAAAAAACCTAACCAACATTATGTCTATGATATGACCACGTCTAATTTCTTTCCACAACTCTTCAATTTTAATTGTTATGCCAAGCTTTCCCTTCCCAGGGTTAAGTACACTCATGAGAGTAAGGTGATTGTAACGAACAAATTTTTTAATTTTTTTTAAACACTAGGTCTAGGATAGGACTAGATCAAATTTCTATCTCGAGGACACAGTTTCCCATGGTTTGAAAATATTCAACCATCTCTCTGGTACAATATAAGAGACGGTCTTGAAAGTGTTAGGTAAAAGTCACTCTACCCAATGTATTTTCTACACGTTGGCACTAGTAAGAGCAATGCATCAAACTCAATATCACAAATGTCAAAAGCGATATTAAGAATTAAAAAATGATTAAACCACAAGTAATCCTCCACCAAGGGGGAGAAAGTCCACTTAGGGGATAAAGTCATGTATGAAAGATATGCCACCTTTGATAAGACACATTAGTATCTAATTTAATTTTTATTTCTTAGGTAAGGTTTTATGCTTTTCCATTCTCATGGGAATATTTGAATTTTGACTTTTGAGATATATTGTGAGATTATGTGTATATGGAAATATTATTTGGTATTCATTAATTGGGTTTATTGTTGGGTCGTTGACAGGAGAAATGATATTCTTGTCATCTAGATTTCAATTCAATAAACAATTAATGTTTATTGGGTTGTATCAATATTTTCAAACAATTCAATGTTTATTGGGTTGTATCAATATTTTCAAATGATATTCTTGTCATCCAGATTTCAATTCTATGTTTATTGGGTTGTATCAATATTTGGACTCTGGTTTATGGGTTTGAGGGTAGGATGAATAGTATTCCCAATATCACCACTTTTTGGGTTATTAAAAAAAAAACATATCAATATAGAATTACTATATTATTTTTATGCAAATCTTTTTAAAAGATGTTATTTTTATCATTTAAAAAAAAATAATGACATTGTTATCTTATTATTTTTTTTCCCAAGAACTACTTTTTCTTTTAAATATTGATGTAATATGTCATTTTTTTTTCATTAATTTTTTGTTTTACTTTTTTCTTTTAAAGATGGTATAGTAGCTCTATTATTTTCATTTTCATTGATTATTTTTGTTTTTTATTTTATTTTTCAACTATATTTGTATGATTTTTATAATGGTTTTATTTAGGATTTTTATTTTGTTTTATTTTAAGGAGTAATCACTCAAATTTTACTTTAATTTCCTTAATTCTACAAAATATAATGGAAATTTTACTTTAATATTATAAATTAAAATATATTTACATAAATTTAACAAATTTTTGAAATATTGAGAAGATAATTTCCTTTAGTTTAATAGAAACAATTTGTAAACTTTAAGAACTTTCATGCATGGAGAGAGGGGGGTGACACATATCATCCCCCCTCACACACACACCAGGGGCAATTCCCAACATTACCTCCCTCCCTCCAGAGGTAAAATTGCCCAAATTTTGTCCAAATTTCTCCCCTTTAAAAAAAAACAAATTTCAATGGTGGAGGGAGAGGGTGGGAAAGGTCCTTCATTGTCCCCCCCATACTTCATTAAATGCATTAAGAGAAGGGGAGAAATGAATCACCCCATGCTTAAGGGTGATTCTCATTCGCACCCACCTTCCCTCCATGCATGGAATGGCTAAAAAAATACCAAATTTCATAAAATTCTCCAAAATTTCAAACATTTGGGGGTGATAATTTCCCCAATGTGTGAAATTCCTAAAGGGTAATCAACAACAATTATATTGGAGTGAGATGACGAGAATCACCCTTGACGATTGTGGGATACTATCATCATCATCCACCTCCCTCCATGCATTAAAGTTCACAAAAAAACTACATTTCTCCATTTTTTTTAATGTTTCAACATAAAGGGAGGGGGTTTGCCTCACTCCATCCTTGAAATTTTAAAACATTTGGTGAAATTTGACCAAATTTTAGGTAATTTTGATCAATTTTGTTCTTGAAGATAGGGGGTGTTTTTGGAACCACCTTTGGGGGATAGATACCCCCTATGTATGCATTAAATTTCTCAAAAAAATTAATTCTTCAAAAATAATTGTAAGATTTCACAAAAAATCACTAAAATTGGGAAAAAATTATCTTCTAACTTTATAACATTAAGGCAAGCTTTCCTTTTAATTTAACATAATTAAGGAAATTAAGACTCTATTTGTGTGATTTCTCATCTCTTTCTTATAGAAAATTAAAAATCTTCAATATCACCATTAGAATTAGAGTTATAAAAAAAAACAAATCAAAACAAAAATATAATGGTGTTACTACATCAACACTAATTTTTTTTACACTTAGACCATGGAAAAAAGGTGATGTTACTAGTATCACCATTTGTTTTAATGCCAAGGAACATTAGAAAAAACCATTACAAAAATATTACTACATCAATACTATTTTTTTTAAATATCCTTAAAAAAGTGGTGAATTAGTATCACCATTTTCAAAACATGATTAAAAATCTCTATAAAATGTACCTTTAAAAACTAGAACTTTGTAGGTTTCCCATCAAGTAGGTAATTTAGTCAGTAACAACATGGTTATATGGATGGGCATCAAGCCATATGCATTGAGTTGTAACAACCACCTGATTTAAATAATACAATTATGCCTTGTAAACATTCTTGGTACAAAGACCAAGACAAAGGCATGAGTAGAAAATGATCATGAGTCTAACTCTTAGGATTAGTCTATATTATTATGTTTGTAGTCTTGTGGTACCACCATATGAATGTGATACCATGGTGCACTTTATCTTATGTAAGAATATTATGAAATATAACATAAGGTCCAAGTTTGTTGCAAAAGAGCACAAGGAGACTATGAGTTCACAAGAGGGGAAAAGGATTCGAGGTCTATGAGAAAAGATTCCCTTACAACATGTTCACTATAAATCTCACCACCCTTTAACCACATGTCATTAAAAAATCTTAACACCCTTTTGACCATATTTGTCCATCTCAAATTTGACATGTTTCTTTGCAAGGCATATGTGTCTCACGTGGGGGATATATAATGTCTAATATGAATTAGAGTGTCTCTTCTTACATATTGCAATGGATTTGAATGCTCTCACATGAACGAAACCCATCTGCATACTACAATCTACACCATGACACCATCGGTTTGAGATCCTATGTGATCCTATATAACATTGATCCAAACAATTTGGTGGTGGTAGGAGATGGAGATATACTAGGGTTAATGACAAATCCATGGCTATAGAGTGAGAAGAGAGGTTGGGTTTGTTAGAAAAATGGGATCGTGGAACAATAAAATAAAACAAATGTAGAAATAAAACACAGAAGATACACAATACAATAGAGACACAGATATACGTGGTTCACCTAGTGCGAGCTACATCCACTAGAGAAATTGCCAGGTCCTTCCTTTTTATTATCCAACAAATGAAGGGATAAAACCTACATCAAACCTGTTGTAACTTCCTCTTCTTTCTCTCACAATCTCCTCACTTAGAATACAATATTCACAATGATACATAGGTGCAATAAATTTCCCTCATAAAAGAGGGTTGCTTTCTAGGGAAACAAACCCTAACATAACTTCTACCGTCAGATCTGTGACCTTATAATGAATGATCTAGATTTACTATGAAATTACAATATACATTTACATATAAATTTTTACTTCAGAGGCTTCACCCCTGAATCCCCGTCGGGGGCTCGCTTGACCCCGGACCCTGTAGGAGGGGCAAGCCCCCCCTACACTCCCCCACATGGAGGAGTGTACATTCTTCTGGGGTGTAAAGTCTTCATGGGGTATAAACACGGCTGAAAACAAAGACCTCTGAATTAGGAAGATAATAAGGCTCCACAACCAACAATCTCTCACTTGGAGACTGATCTCAACAACTCCACCAATGATGTATCTGCTGGACTATGATCTTTCTTGGACCTGGAAAATTTATCATCTTCACATTCATGCTTGAATACCAACTGAAACTAAGTAGGAACTCAATTTCTCCCTGGTTACTCCCTTTGTTAACATGTCTGCAAGATTCTGGCTAGTGTGTATCTTTTCCAACTTCAAATGTCCATCTTCCAAGACAGATTGTATGAAATGGCACTTGGGTTGTATATGCTTGGTATTTGAATGGAAGGCTGAGTTCTTTACAATATGAATGACACTCTCACATTACAACTTGCTATTCTCCTGCTTCTTTCCCAATTCGTCCATAAACCTATGTAACCAAATAATTTCTTTACTAGCCTCTGTAGCAACAGCATACTCTGCTTCTGTTGTGGAAAGTGAAAAAACGTTTCGTAGTTTTGAAATCCAACTTACTATTGTTCCACCTTGTAATATACCAGATATAAAAAGTATATAGAACAAAAATAAAATGCTAGAAATGGGAGGATAACAGTAATATAACCAACATAATCTCCATAATAACACATAAATGATATAAGAACAACAACATAAATAACACTTTGATTCAGAAAGCAATGTTCATGGGTCTCTTCGAAGGGGCAACCTCCAGTCGAGAAATGCTCTTTTACAATAATCTCCAAGCTAGGGTTTTCATACCCTCGACCCTTATTTATACTAAACATGTCTATCAAGAGAAGCATCTAGAGGAAGATCCTTCTAGAAGTGGAAGCTTCTATTAGGTCTTCTTACATCCGCCTTATTCTATTTTATTGAAAGGCCTTATTAATATTGACCTTTATTACATCCGAATATATTGCTCTACCTATGTATGGGTTAGGACCCTAACATGTCCGCCCCCTTAAAAACAACCTTGTCCTCAAGGCTTGAGATGTGGAAACTGCTGCAGAATGGTAGTTGGTTCCCAAGTGGCATCTGCTGGAGTTGTATCTTTCCACTGGACTAGCACTTCCTTGATGGTTCTCTAACACAGGCGACACTCACGCTGGTCCAAAACAACTTCTGGCTGTAGCCAAATGGATCCTTCTTTAGCTAACTCGGGAAGGTTGGTTTGAATTTGGAACCTAGTTCTAATCACCTTCGTTAAGCATGAAACATGAAAAATAGGATGTAGCTTCGAATGACTGGGTAGAGCTAACTGATAGGTGACTTGTCCCACACGCTTGAGAACTATATAAGGACCATAAAATTTGGGTGCTAGCTTCTGACAATGCTAGGCCTTGAGGGAAGTTTTCTTGTATGGTTGCAGTTGCAGAAACACTTGATCCCCTTCTGCAAATTGATGTTCAGAGCGACCTTGATCTGCTTGTTGCTTCATGTGATTCTGTGCCATGACCAAGTTCTCTTTGAGGGTATGGATAATATCCTCTCGAATTGTAAGTGTTTGGTCAACCGCTTGGACCTTCGAGGTACTTGATAAGTATGAGAGAACTGAAGGTGGCTTCTGTCCATATACCACTTCAAAAGGAGTCATGTGTGTAGCTGTATGGTAGGAAGTGTTGTACCACCATTTAGCTAGGGGTAACCATTGAGCCCACTGATTTTTCTTTTCAGAGGCAAAACACCTCAGATATGTTTCCAAACACTTGTTGACAACTTCCGTTTGACCATCAATCTAGGGATGATAAGCTGTGCTGAGATGCAATTGGGTGCCCTATAGCTTGAACAATTTTTGCCAAAAATTGCTTGTGAAAGTTGGGTCACGATAAAAAACAATAGAGTGTGGCATGCCATGAAGCTTGAAGACCCGGTCCATGAAAATTTGAGCCACCGTGGATGCAGTAAATGGGTGTTGAAGAGTGCATAAATGAGCATACTTGGAAAGGCGATCCACAACCACCATTATGACTAATTTATTTCCTGATTTGGGTAAGCCGGTAATAAAGTCCATAGAGATATCCTTCCAAATAACAGGTGGAATCGGAAGCGGTTGTAGGTGTGCCTGGAGATTTGACTGTTTCTCCCTTGTTGCGTTGACACACATCACATTCAGCGACAAAATTACGGATGTCCTGTTTCATACCATCCTAGAAAAAAAAACGTTTGACCCTGTCATAGGTTTTGGTGAACCCGGAGTGCCCCATTGTGGGTGTAGCATGAAGCTCAGAAAGTACCGTAGATTTAAGCTTTGATTGTTTACTTAAATACAAACGACCTTTTTATTGAAGCTCATCCTAGAGCCAAGAGTACCCTGGGGAAGATGGAGCATTGGTCTGCAATAGCTGGATCAGATGCGAACTTTTGGGATCTTGTAGCCATTCCTAGCTAACATCTTGGAGCCAATCTGGTACAATGAAGGAAAGAGAAAAAAGGGATCCTTCTTCTTCATATTTTCAGGACAATGCATTTGCCACCACATTGTCTTTACCTTTCTTGTAAATGATCTCATAATCATATCCAAAGAGTTTAGTCACCCATTTTTGTTGCTCCGGGGAGGAAATGCGTTGTTCCAGAAAGTACTTGAGGCTTTGATGGTCTGTCTTAATTTGGAAACGTTGCCCCAAGAGATAAGGGCACCACAGATCAACAACATGCAGAATAGCCAACATTTCCTTTTCATGGATGGGTTTGCCCATATTCCTTTCAGATAGTTGCTTGCTAGTGAAGGCCAAAGGTTGAACCTCTTGCATAAGGACAACACCGATTCCTTTCCCTGAGGCATCACATTCCAACACAAAGGTCTTTGTGAAATCAGGAAGGGCCAAAACTGGGGTGGTGCACATGGCCATATTCAAGGTTTGGAAAGCTTGAGTAGTGGCTGGAGTCCAAGTGAAAGAGTTCTTTTTGAGGAGAGCAGTAAGAGGCGTTGTAATATTTCCATAATTCTTAACAAACTTGCGATAATACCCTGTTAAGCCCAGAAATCCACGCAAGCTTTTGAGAGTCTTTGGGTGCAGTTAGTCTTGCATAGCTTCAATATTTTTTGGATCCACCCTGACGCCATCCTTGCCAACCAGATGACCCAAGTATTCTACTTCTGAGGCACCAAAAGCACATTTAGACTGTTTCAGGAAAATTTGGTGCTGAGAGAGTAGATGGAGAACTCGATCCACATGAGTAAGATAGTCTATCCAGGTTTTTCTATAGATGAGGATATCATCAAAGAAAACTAAGACAAAATGACGGAGAAAAGGATGGAAGACATTATTCATGAGGCTTTGGAAGGTGGAGGGGGAATTACATAAGCCAAAGGGCATGACCAAAAACTCATAGTGGCTCTCATGAGTTTGAAAGGTCATCTTGGGAATGTCTGCCTCTTTCATACGTATCTGGTGATAGCCCGAGTGAAGATCAAGTTTAGTAAAGAATTAGGCACCTCTGAATTCATCCAGGAGGTCATAAATGACAGGAATGGGAAATTTTTCTTTAATGGTCAGTTTGTTGAGGGCACGTAAGTCAAGACACATTATACAAGAACCTTGTTTCTTCAGGACCATGATTACAGGAGAAGAGTAAGGGCTCGTACTAGGGAAGATAACGCCTGCATTAAGGAGTTCCTGGACCATTTTCTCAATTTCATTTTTTTGTGAAAAGGGGTGGCGATACAGACAGATATTGGGAGGAAGGCTTCTGGGTACAAAGGGAATGGAATGATCATGAACACCACGAGAAGGAGGGAGTCCTTGGGGAGTGGAAAATACCATTTTATGTTTAGAAAGGAGGGCTTGGAGGTCTTGCGGCATCGAGGGTGTCTCTGTTGCTTGTATGGCATGGAGTTGGGAAATGACACCAGAACGACCTTTTTTGAGAATCTTTTCAATGCGATGGGAACTAATGAACTCAGGTGAAACAACAGTGATGCCTTGGAATTTATATTGGTGGCCTTCCTGGTTGAATTGCATGGTTAATTACTTTTCAGAGGAAAAACACCTCAGATATGTTTCCAAACACTTGTTGACAACTTTCATTTGACCATCAGTTTGGGGATGATAAGCTGTGATGAGATGCTATTGGGTGCCCTATAGCTTGAACAGTTCTTGCCAAAAATTGCTTGTGAAAGTTGGGTCACGATCAAAAACAATAGAGTGCGGCATGCCATGAAGCTTGAAGACCTGGCCCATGAAAATTTGAGCCACCGTGGATGCCGTAAATGGGTGTTGAAGAGCGCAAAAATGACCATACTTGGAAAGGCGATCAACAACCACCATTATGACTGATTTATTTCCTGATTTGGGTAAGCCGGTAATAAAGTCCATAGAGATATCCTTCCAAATAATAGGTGGAATCAGAAGCGGTTGTAGTGTGCCCGGAGATTTGACTGTTTCTCCCTTGTTGCGTTGACACACATCACATTCAGTGACAAAATTACAGATGTCCTGTTTCATACCATCCTAGAAAAAAGAACGTTTGACCCTGTCATAGGTTTTGGTGAACCCGGAGTGCCCTGTTGTGGGTGTAGCATGAAGCTTAGAAAGTACCGTGGATTTAAGCTTTGATTGTTTACTTAAATATAAACTTCCTTTGTATTGAAGCTCATCCTGGAGCCAAGAGTACCCTGGGAAAGCTGGAGCATTGGTCTACAATTGCTGGATCAGATGCGAAATTTTGGGATCTTGTAAGCATTCCTGGTGAACAGCTTGGAGCCAATCTGGTACAATGAAGGGAAGAGAAAAAAGGGATCCTTCTTCTTCATATTTTTGGGACAGTGCATCCGCCACCACATTGTCTTTGCCTTTCTTGTAAATGATCTCATAATCATATCCAAAGAGTTTAGTCACCCATTTTTGTTGCTCCGGGGAGGAAATGCATTGTTCCAGAAAGTACTTGAGGCTTTGATGGTCTGTCTTAATTTCGAAACATTGCCCCATGAGATAAGGGCACCACAGATCAATGACATGTAGAATAGCCAACATTTCCTTTTCATAGATGGGTTTGCCCATATTCCTTTCAAATAGTTTCTTTCTAGTGAAGGCCAAAGGTTGACCCTCTTGCATAAGGACAACACCGATTCCTTTCCCTGAGGCATCACATTCCAACACAAAGGTATTTATGAAATCAGGAAGGGCCAAAACTGGAGTGGTGCACATGGCCATCTTCAAGGTTTGGAAAGCTTGAGCAGCAGCTGGAGTCCAAGTGAAATAGTTCTTTTTGAGGAGAGTAGTGAGAGGCGTTGCAGTCTTTCCATAATTCTTAACAAACTTGCGATAATCCCTTTTAAGCCCAGAAATCCACGCAATCTTTTGAGAGTCTTTGGGTGCGGCCAGTCTTGCATAGCTTCAATATTTTTCAGATCCACCCTGATGCCATCCTTGCCAACCAGATGACCCAAGTATTCTACTTCTGAGGCACCAAAAGCACATTTAGTCTGTTTCAGGAAAATTTGGTGCTGAGAGAGTAGACGGAGAACTCGATCCACATGAGTAAGATGGTCTGTCTAGGTTTTTCTATAGATGAGGATATCATCAAAGAAAACTAAGACAAAATGATGGAGAAAAGGATGGAAGACATGATTCATGAGGCTTTGGAAGGTGGAGGGGGCATTACACAAGCCAAAGGGCATGACCAAAAACTCATAGTGTCCCTCATGAGTTAGAAAGGCCATCTTGGGAATGTTTGCCTCATTCATACGTATATGGTGATAGCCCGAGCGAAGATGAAGTTTAGTAAAGAATTGGGTGCCCCTCAATTCATCCAGGAGGTCATCAATGACAAGAATGGGAAATTTGTCTTTAATGGTCAGTTTTTTGAGGGCACAAAAGTCAGGACACATTCTCCAAGAACCTTCTTTCTTTAGGACCATGACTACATGAGAAGAGTAAGGGCTCATTCTAGGGAAGATAACGCCTGCATTAAGGAGTTCCTGGACCATTTTCTCAATTTCATTTTTTTTTGAAAAGGGGTGGCGATACAGACGGATATTGGGAGGAAGGCTTCCGGGTACAAAGGGAATGGAATGATCATGAACACTGCGGGAAGGAGGGAGTCCTTGGGGAGTGGAAAATACTATTTGATATTTAGAAAGGAGGGCTTGGAGGTCTTGCGGCACCGGGGGTGTCTCTGTTGCTTGTATGGCATGGAGTTGGGCAATGACACCAGAATGACCTTTTTTGAGCATCTTTTCCATGCGATGGGAACTAATGACCTTAAGTGAACTAGTAGTGATGCCTTGGAATTTATATTGGTGGCCTTCCTGGTTGAATTGCATGGTTAATTCCTTAAAATCCATGAGAATGGGACCCAAAGTCCTTAGCTAGTCTGCACCCAACACAATGTCACAACCACCCATGTCGATAGAAAACATATGGTATTTTAGGTGGTAGTCATCGATTTGGAGACACACATTTTCACAGCGCCCTCCACATTTCATGGAACCACCATTGGCAATCATGATTTGGAAATTGTTGACGGCATGGATGTAGCAATGAGTTTCTTGGGAAATGTGGCGATGAATAAAATTATGGGTGCTTCCACTATCAACCAGAATGATGACCTTCCGATGCTTGATGTAACCAATTAAATTGAGGGTTTGGGGGGAAGAGAAGTTAGTGAGAGCATTGAGGGAAATGATCGGTTCCACTTCAGGAGGGTCTGAGGGAGGGGTTATGTCAGTGATTTCAGGTGACTCAGGCACAAGGGAAGTTTCAACATCCTCTTCTGAAATATCCTCAGAGATGGCCATAAAAAGATTTTGTTCCTTACACTTGTGGCCCAGGAAATATTTGCCATCGCAATTATAACAAAGGCCTTTGAGTTGGCGTTCAACCATTTCAGCCCTGGTCAATTTTTGGATCTTTAATGGGGCGGAGGGAGAAGTGGGATTTACGGGTTTAGGGAAAGGGATAAAAGAGGGTTTACGGTTTTGAGAGGATACAACCTATTGTGTTTCTTTATCTTTTTTAGTAGCCTCCACCCAACTTGAAGGTCAAGCCATGAGAACATGGGCTTGAATCTCATCCTTGAGGCCACTAATAAAACACTCTCGAAAGAAAGCATCAGTCATGCCCTTTGTTCGAAAAGTTGGGCGCTCAAAGGCAGCTATGAAGTCCTCTACTATTCCTGATTGTTTCATCTTTGTCAAATGACCCAAATGGTTGGTGTCAGTGTCAAAGCATTCATAAAGCTCAGTCACAAATTGGGTCCAAACAATATACCCTTGACGTGAAGTTTTTCTCCATTGCCACCATTGCCAACGTTCTTTATCTAGATGGAGAACACCATACCGAAGTTTGGCCAAGTCATCTGTAATGTCATATAAAGAGAAATAATGTTCCATTTGGGTGACCCAACCAGTGGGATCCGAGCCATCAAATTTGGTCACATCCACTCACAGAAGGTGCAGGTCACGTTGAAAGTGATGGTGCTGAAAGGTATGGGAATGGGAGGAATGTTCACCTTTAGTATTTGGAGGTGCGTCAGAGAAAGGGTCATCTGTAGGGATCTTCAGTTTGGTGTAGAGTGATGCAAAGACAGATTCAAGCTGGGTGGCTAGTTCTTATTTGAATTCCTCCATTGAGGACTACATGGTTGTATTTATGGTTGTACTGATGGATGTATCGATGGATGTATCGATGGAGGCAACAATGGCACTGAGTTGTTTCACTTCTTTTTGGGTCTTGAGGAAACCAGATTTCAAGGTGTTGAAGTGAGCTTCCAGGTCTTGGCAACGGGTATGGGCCATGAGGATGGGTGAACTGAAAAGGGGTGGGTGGGGTAAAAAAATTTGCCGAAAAATGATATGGATGAATGTGATAAGGGTGAAGAGATGAATCCAATGGAATAGGTCTCAAATAATGGTGAAAAATTTTCCAGACTTTTTTTTTCTTACACCTACGGAGTTATACTCCGATCTGAAGAATACTGCAGCAATGAAATCCCCAAATGCTTAACCAGAAAGAAATGTGTATTTACTTGGCAACCCGAACATAGTTGCATGGCAATAGATCTTTTCTATTGTGATTTTTTTATGTTTCTGTCCCCCAAGGGTTAGGTATTCAAGGGTTCTACAGACAAGGGTTGCCCTGTACTATAGCTCTCTAATATACATGCGGGGTCCAACAGTAGTACTCGGCCCAATATCTCAGGGCACCAACTAAGGAGGATAGACTGTACCCTTAGCCATACTGCTCGACTACCCAGGTACTAGAGAGTATCTTTCCAAGTGTTGTTCTCGGTGGCACTATATCAGTCAGGCAGCCGATCGGTTTATCTAAAGAGGGCTTCAGGAAATCTAGGTCGATCCGTACACAGGTGATGTCTCATGCACTACCACTCGAAGGGGTACCAACAGGGGTTACAAGGGTGGCCAACAGATGTTCTCTTAATAACCACTTGTATTTCATGCGTGTATGAATCCCTCAACCATGGGTTTATGCACATAACGACAGATCTCTGTGGCTTAAAGACGTCGAAATACGTCTCTACCCTGGAAATTTTTTTCCCACAATTTCTGCTAAGGAAAGTGCTCTGATACCACTTGTAATATACCAGATATAAAAAGTATGCAAAACAGAAATAAAATGCTAGAAATGGCAGAATAACAGTGATATAACCAACATAATATCCACAATAACACAAAAATGATATAAGAACAACAACAGAAATAACACTTTGATTCAGAAAGCAATGTTCATGGGCCTCTTCGAGGGGGCAACCTCCAGTCGAGTAGCGCTCTGTTACAATAATATCCAAGATAGGGTTTTCATACCCTCGACCCTTATTTATACTAAATATGTCTATCAAGAGAAGCATCTAGAGGAAGATCCTTTTAGAAGAGAAAGCTTCTATTAGGTCTTCTTACATCCGCCTTATTCTATTTTATTGAAAGGCCTTATTAATATTGACCTTTATTACATCCGAATATATTGCTCTACCTATGTGCGGGTTAGGACCCTAACACACCTATAGTAAAAACATACCCTATGTTGCTCCTCTTGCTATCTTTATCACCTGCCATATCTAAATCAACATAGCCGTGTAGAACAATGTTTGAAACTGCAAAAAACAATGCATGAGTAGCAATACCTCTCAAATACTCGAGAATCCACTTTACAACCTCCTAATGTTCTTTACCTGGATTGTTCATATACCTTCTCACAACTCCCACTGTATGTGCAATATCTGCTCTTGTGCAAACCATTGCATACATCAAACTGCCAACTGCTGATGAATAAGGGACGCTGGACATGCATTCTATCTCCTCCTATGTCTTGGGACACATTTCCTTAGTTAATTTGAAATGTCTATCCAAAGGTGTACTAATTGGTTTTGCATTCTGCATTCTAAACCTCTCCAACACCTTCTCTATGTACTCACCCTGAGAAAATGTCAATTTGCGATTTTTCTTGTCTCTTGTTATTCTCATACTAAGGATTTTCTTCGCAGCACTCAAATCTTTCATCGCAAATGAATTAGCTAATTATTTCTTGAGCACATTTATATCCTACATATTAGACCCTGCAACAAGCATGTCATCTACATACAATAGCAAGATAATATAGCTTCCATTTTCTAGCTTTTTAAAATAAACACAGTGATCAAAATGACATCTACTATAACCTTGTTCTATCATAAACCTGCCAAACTTCAAATACCATTGCCTTGGAGCTTGCTTTAGGCCATACAAGCTCTTCTTCAACCTGCATACAAAATTCTCCTTCCCTTTGACATCATACCCTTATGGCTGCTGCATATAAATATCTTCCTCCAAATCCCCATGGAGAAAAGTTGTTTTTACATCTAATTGTTCAAGATGCAAATATTCTACTACCACAAGACTTAAAATAGTCCTAATTGAAGTCATCTTAACAATAGGAGAAAATATTTCATCAAAATATATACCTTTCTTTTGTGCAAACCCCATTACAACAAGTCTAGCTTTGTATCACTTTTTTCCTCCATCTTCTTTCTTCAACTTGTAAACCCATTTATTCTGCAATTCTCTTTTTCCTATAGGAAACTGAACTAAATCCCAAGTCTGGTTATTTACCAGAGAATCCATTTCCTCTTTCATTCCTTGCTCCCACTTCCTTTTAGTGTCTATCTGCATTGCCTCTTCATAACATTTTAGTTCACTAGAATCAGTCAACAATAAATAATACAATGAAGGAGAGTATCGTTCAGGGGGTCCACTTAACTTGGTAGATCTTCTAACAACACTTGCAGGAGTTTGAGGTACATGTTTACCCTATTGTTGTACATTTTGATTTTATGGTACCTTTGGAATTTATTTTTCAGTGATCTCATCAAGCACTGTGTATTATCGTTTTTCTTTTTCTTGTATCTTTCCCTGCAACTAATCTTTGTACATGACCTTCTCATTGAATATGACATCTCTACTCCTAATGATTTTGTGATTTTCATAATCCCATAAGCGATAACCAAAATCATTAACACCGTATCCAATAAAGGTACACTTCTTAGATTTTTCCTCAAGCTTTGTTCTACTTTCTTTATCAATATGGACAAATGCTTCACAACCAAAAGTATTCAAAAAAGAATAGTTTACCTTTTTACATGCCCATGCCTCCTATGGAATTCTACCATCCAAAGAGCTTGAAGGTCCTATGTTTATTAAGTAAATAACAATATCTACAACATCTTCCTAGAACTGTAAGGGAAAACCAACATGCAATCTCATACTCCTTGCACACTCCATGATTGTCCCGTTCATCCTTTCTGACACACCATTTTACTGTGGTGTTCCTAGAACTATCTTCTCTCTATGAACCCCATGGTATGAAAAGTAAGCATCAAACTCCTTGCTGCAATATTCACCTCCATTGTCTGATCTGAGACACCTCAACCTTTTTCCTGTCTCATTCTCAACCAAAGCTTTCCATTTCTTGAAAGTATAAAAAACATTATATTTTTTTCGAATGCAATAAACCCAAGTTTTTCTAGTTGCATCATCAATAAAAGTAACATAATAACAAGATCCACCAAGAGATGATATCTGAGTTGGTCCCCATACATATGTATGCACAAGATCTAACCTTTCACTCTTCTTTTCTTTTCTGACTCTGAGAAATATGACTCTCTTCTGTTTTCCATAGACACAATGCTCACATAAATCCAAATCAATTTGTTTAAAATCTGGTAACAAATTTATTTTGTGAAGTATCTACATCCCCTTCTCACTCATGTGTCCAATCCTATGATGCCACAATGTTGTATCCACTCCTGTAGAAGCTAAAGAGATACAAGATTAAATATTACCAATACATAAATACAATGTACCTAACTTCCCTCCTTTTGTTGTTACCAATGATCCTTTGGCGACCTTCCACGCCTTATCTGTTAATATGGATATACAACCTTCACTTGCCAACTGCCCTATTGAAATCAGATTTTTCCTTAGATCTGGAACATGTCTTACCTCTTTCAACAACCATTCGTTTCCATTCCTTTGATTTATTTTTACCTTTCCCATTCCAACAATTTTGCATGGTGCATCATCACCCAAATGAACTTGTCCAAAATCACTGTTATCACTGAAATTTCGTCCGCACATGGCGACAAGAATTCCGCATCGTCAAAACAGGAAAAAATTCATTCATGGCACAAGATTAATTCCTCAGCATTGCAAAAGGGTAAAAAAACTATACAAAACGACCAAAAATTTGAAAGGCGCTTTACATCATCTGGGTGCGCGCGCGTATGCGCGTAACAACAACGTACAAAGTGCGCATATGTGCACAAGGCGCGACTGTTGGGTGAAAAACCCGCGTGCCTGCTAAACGACGCATTTATTGAAATTGGTCGGCCTCCCAACCACTAATGGATCAGCTCCCAAGTCGATTTGACACCAAATCCAAGCTCAATCCTCATGGTGGGCTAGTCAAAGACCTAATTGAGCCCTAAAGAGCCCCTTTTCACATTCAAAAGAGGTCACATAATAACCCAATGCTTGGCTATAAAAAGCCATGAATGACCACCATTTTCTCAAGGAATTCTTTG
>ML795559.1:83196-101073 GCA_009831015.1 Picea engelmannii
TTTTCACCCTTAGATTTATGTTTTGAAGCTAGCCGTTTTGCCAAGGATATCTAAAGAAAGAGGGAGGAGCATGAGGCCTTGCTTAAGCAACACCAGAATGAGCCTCCTCCCCTTAGGGTTTTGACTCTAGGGCCCTGCCATTGCAGCACTATAGAGCCTAACTCTCGTCTTTAGATTTAGATCCTCCCGAGACCTTGCCCTTGTTTCTGACTCCATAATACCCTAAGGCACTAGTCTATCTTTCCAACGTTTAGATTATTGTGCCAAAACAACCTTTCAAAATTTCCAAATTTGAAACCCTAACTAACCCTAACGTCTACTAACCCTAGATTGATGATGACGTCATGCCTCTTTTGAGATTTTGATTGATACAAAACGTTGTGGCTTAGTCATCTGATGATAGACATTGGTGTATTCATAGTTTTCATTGGCTTAATAACAAAACGTTGACCTCCTTGTCTACCATACTAACCCTAGAACAAGGATGATGTCACCTCTAGCATAGTGACGCGACAACCTTTATATGTGAACAATTGATGATATTTAATGCATTAAGCTAATTTAATGATTAATCATTATTATTGGATGCTATATCATTTTGTATTTATTGACAAGTAATATTATAAGCCATTGTCATCATTGCAATCATTGACTTCGTCAATAATTACTGCTATTTATGCTCATGTATATTAGAGATTGATAGTCATTGACAAATGAAGTATTAACCACTACTTGCATGTATTAGTTTTATTGTTGCCTTGTCTCGCAAACATGTGCTTCTTCTGTGGTATTTCTTCATTTTTGACTATCTTCTTGGCGGTGATCTGTGAAAGGGAAAACTTACTTTGATCCTTTAAACCTTTGCCTTTCAAAACCCCAGATTGCTAGGGACGTCTCCCTTGGGTTTAGCCACCCTAAATAGAAAGAGCCCCCCATTGAGGTGACAGTGGGTGGGGAAGCTCCTGTTACGCTAGTTTGACCTTTACCTTTTCAACTACTTGGCCTAAGCTACAAACTGAGCGATAACAGGAACCAAACAACAAAATTATCTATTCTGAGTGGCTAAATAGAAAGGAGGGACCCAAAAATTCTTTCAATCTTTACTAATTTTCATGTTAATGATATTACAGGTGCAAGAATGGTAATTCGGGTTTCTGGAACCCGATTTTTTGGAGATCCTTTTTTAGATTCTCAGATTAAGGATTGAAATACCTATCTGTCCTTTATCTGGAACTGAAGTAGTTTATGTAACGAGATTTTAGTTTCCCTTATTTTTCTATTTTTGTACTATATGGTATGTCATCGATCTATGTTGATGAACTGAATTTGTAAACAAATTATATCATCTTAATATAATTGGGAAAATTTTCTATTGGAAAAAAAAAGATAAACTCTTTTGGTTATGTTTTAATAGTAAAATATTATTTTTTGGAAAACATGGTTAATAATTTATTGATTTCATAATTTAATTTATATTTATATTTATGAGTTTATACAAATTAATGACAAGTAAAATTTTGATGTGTATAATTTAAATTTTTGATGTAATTTCCATACGTGTATAATTTAAAGAGTTAGTTTAACTAGTTGTTGGTGATGTTCATGAGTATCTGGTTTATTTTATTTATAATTGAAATTTTATTAAGTTAAATGTATTAATTTACCTCTCTAAATAGGAATACCACATATGCAAACCCACCCAACCAACCCACTTACAATAATTTAATTCGCATTTATGTAATTTTTAAATATATTTAAAAAAAAGAACTTATGGTGTAATATGTTTAAATACATCATTCTATTTTTGTTTTGTATTGTTTATTGTTATTTATTATTAAAAAAGGGTTCTTGCATTGTACTTTATATAGTGTAAATACATGCACATTATGTATGGCTAGTTTATATAGTGTAAATACATGCACATTATGTATGGCTATGTTAAGACATTCAATGATTGATTTGGGGTTAAATTGTATTTAATTAAATATTAAGTTATTATGTTAAGTTAATAATTTATGTTTTATATTTTAAGTCAATTTTCATCTTAGCAATGCATTCTATGAAAGTAAAGTATAGTTATGACATAGTTTTTATGATTTAAATTAATATTTTAAAATTTATATATTTAGAAATTTTTAATTTAAATCTATTTATAAATTAACAAAATCTCAAATTATTTTCAATTTATAGGATTTGATTTATATTGAAGCATTTAACCATCATGTTTAATTTTAATAATATTTTTATTAGTCAACATTTGTACAATGATTTGTTAGTTAAATTTTATTGGGATGTATAATTTTTATAAAGTTTAACTTAAATGTATTATTATCTAAAATTTCGAACAGTTAACCTTGAATGTTGGTTTTTTATATCGTGGAATCAATTATTTCTATGTGACATTTTCATTATATTTATATTTATATTTATATATATATATATATATATATATATATATATATATATTTATTTTATTTAAAACAATATTTTTAGAATAGATAAATTATGCTCAAGAGGATGCTAAACTTGGTAAACTCTCTAGGGTTATGCTTTAGTAGTTGAACTTTGTTTTCGTTGAAGACATTGTTTATTAATTTATTGATTTCACAATTCAATCCATATTTATATTTATTGGTTTGAACAAATCAATTGCAAGTTAATTCTTTTGTGATTCTCACATATTTTTAATCTATGGATTTAACTTAACCGGTTATTGTCAATATTAATGAACATTTAGTTGTTTCCTTTCCCACAAATGCCTAATTCGAATTTTCTTAGATTAGGCACACTAGCCTACACTTATAAGTTTACTAGGATGTTGCATATAATGCATTACGAACCCAACCAACTTGCAATAGTTTAATTCACATTTGTGTAATTTGTCTTTTGAAAAAGCAATTTTGAAAAAAGCAAACTTGTATTGTAGCATATTTAAATGCATCATTCTATTTTGTTTTGTTTGGTGAAGGGTTCTTACATTCAACTATCTTATATAATGTATGTACTTGCACATTGTGTATGTTTTTGGAAAAACATTCCATGATTGATTTGAGGGAAAATTATAAATAACATTATGTATGGCTTTGGAAAAACATTCCATGATTGATTTGAGGGAAAATTATAATTAATATAAGCTTTCACTATAGCATTAGGTCAATAATTTATGTTCTATATTTCCAATCATTTTTCATGTTTGCAGTGTACATTACATTATAAGATTTTTATAAAATAATGACTACATCATCATGACATAATTTATTGTAATTTAAATTAATGTTTAAAACTTTTTATGCTTAAATTTTTTGAATTCAAATGCATTCACAAACTAATAAAATTTCAAATTATATTTAATTTTTGATAAAATAATGACTACATCATGATGACATAATTTATTGAAATTTAAATTAATGTTTAAAACTTCATATGCTTAAAATTTTTGAATTATATTTTAAATTATATTCAATTTACATAGCATGTAAAAGGATTTTACACATTTGATGGTCATATTTAATTTTAATGATATATTTAATAGTCAATATTTATACAATGGTAAGGATTTATCTATATTTACACTAAAGAATTTGATGTTCATATTTAATTTTAATGATGTTTTCAATGATGTCATTAATAGTCAACATTTTTACAGTGTTACTTCAATTTGCATTTAATTTATATAGCATATAGAAAAAATTGACTTAGATCTATACTTAAGCATTTGATGGTCACATTCAATTTTAATGATGTTTTTAATAGTCAATATTTGTACAGTAATATGATAAATTTTATTGGATGTATAATTCTCTAAAATTTGACTTAAGTGTATTGTTCTCTAGAACTTATTGACATTTATTTGAATGCTGGTTTGTTAGATTGTAGAGTCAACTACCTCTTTTAAGCATTTTCATTTGTTTATGAATGTTTTTTTTATTTAAATAAATATTTAAGAGTCAACTAATTTTTTATTGGTCAAATCCTAATTGTAATAGGTTAAATAAGAAGTCGGCCCTAGAATATATTAAAGGTGGTTATAACCACCTAGAAGAAGAAGTCGGCCTAGCCAGTGAAAAGACACCCCAGTTCACACATGCTAGATTGTATAAATAAGAGAGGTTAACGCCTCATTTGGACACACACTCAGCTCACTCATCTAGAACGCAAGTATTGAAGGAAGCTGCAGTTACCAGTTGTTGGAAGAAGGAAGAGAAAGAGAGGCGCATCTCTAGGAGAGGAATTTTTGTGTTGTTTGGTTCATTGTCTTGGCATTGTATTGGCAATCTATATTAAGGAAGTTTTGCTGGGTTTTCTTCCCCTTGAGGGTTTCCCAGGATAAATGCTTGTGTACTCTTGTGATCATGTTTCTCTCAGTGATCCTATCTATGATATTGTTATCTAGTAAATTGAAAGTAACCTAATAATAGCTTAAACTTTAACATGGAATCAGAGCTAAGCTGAAGAGAGCATCTTTCAAAGGAAAAAGAAAAATGTCATTGTTGTTGTACATGAAAATTAGGGATTTTTATTAAAGAAGGTTTTCAGCCTCAAAACCATCTAGAAAGGTGTGCCCTACCTCAAGGAACACTTTGGCATCTTCAGCACACCTTTTCAGTGGATAGATCTCCCGGAAAGTGAAACCCTAGTTTTCACAAAGTACCAGAAAACCAGAAGTACCAGAAGTACTAGAAAACCAGAAGCACCAGTCCATAAATTCGTTGGTCCAGTTTCAAGGGTCAAAAATTGGATTTTCAAAAATCTAACTGTACCAGCATACTCGCCTCAGTCCAACGCATCTTTCGGCGAGTTTAATTTTCAGATCCATGAAACTTGATTTTTTTATTATTTCTATAGCCTAGAGGGCTAGGGTTTCTACTGCAAGAAAGAATGGCTACCAACATGAGGGTAGAAGACAGGTTGGAAGGATCTAGAAACTTTAGATCTTGAAAGCATAGGTTGCAGATGATTCTAGACGAGAATGATCTCCTAGAACATGTTACAGTGGGTGTACTAGAACCAGAGGAAGAAGAGAAAAAGACCAAGAATAAGAAGAATGAAAAGAAAGCAAAGAGAATCGTGTCAGATTCAGTAAAAGATCACTTGATCCCATATATACTAACTACAGACAACAAGGAAAATGTATGAAGCACTCAACAGGTTATATGAAAGCAAAGACATTAGACAAAATATTTCCTTAAGAAATCAACTTCGTAATATGAAGATGGACAACTCAAAATCTGTCACATCCTATCTTATGAGAGTTTCTCAGATCAGAGATCAGCTTGCAGCTATTGGAGATGTCATTAGTGACAAAGAACTTGTAACCACAACCCTAAATGGGTTTCCAACATTTTGGATTCCTTTTGTACAATGAGTGTGTGCAAGAAGCAAGTTACCCAAGTTTGATAAATTATGGATAGATTGCACACACGAACAATCTAGACTTGTAGACCAACAAAAGAGATTAATTGTCATTGAAGAGGAAGCCCTTACAACTCAAAAGAACAAAAGAAGTTCCTTCAGGAAGAATAATAAAGAAGCTAACTCCCTAAGAGTTCCAGACAAGAAGAAAGATGTTTCAAAGATCAGATGCTACAACTGTCAAAAGTTGGGACACTTTTCCTATGACCGTCCTCAAGGAAAAGGGAAAAGAAAGTATCAAGCACATGTGGCAGAGGAAGAGGAATCTCCTCCCTCAAAGAAAGCTTTAGCAAAAATTAAGGATTATGTACTTTAAGTTGAAGATAGTTGATCTGAAGAAAAATAGCAAATGGTGGAGTCCGTTAAGCCTCCCCGCACACACAAAAAAGATAAGTATTCATGTTTATTTTTAGTATCTTGTTTACTTTAATACTTTATCATTACAAGTTAGTTTTTTGTGAGAATGTTAATTAACCTCATTTTATTTCAGTGTCTATGCAGACTTATGAAGGAAGTATCAAAGAAGAGGATGAAGAAAGAGATAAAATATTTATTTTAGCTATGATCACTCATGAGAGTGACAAAGAAAGCATATTGTAAGTAAGTTTACAAGTCTCGGAAGAAAGAACTTATGCCATGAATTGCAGAAGTTAGACAACATGAAAAGGACGTATGATATGGTGACAATCAGTAAAGACCAGACAATATCCAATATGTATATAGGAGCAGGAGGCTCCTAAAGATGCATAACATAAATGTTCAAGATGAAGAAAAAGATGGATACTTAGATATAGTTGATGAGATACAGGTAACTACAGGTTGCTCCAGTACCATTCTTATAGATGCAGAGGGAGCAGGTTGATCTAGGATGAAGTCAAAAAGAAATGTTCGAACTCAAGAAGGCACCCAAGATATTACATAAGATAACTTCAAGAATGATGATTAGAAGCTATTAGTTTGGTGCAAGAGGGAGCTATGTCTCTGGGTTTGAAATGGAGGATTGTGATTTGATGCAGTTAGGAAAGCAGATGAATGGTGCCCAGCTATTTTATCAAGATGAAAGTTATCCAGTAGATGGATGGTGCCCAATATATGGGTAGCATGGTATTATACCATGGAAATATTTTGAACCACAAGAGATTTTTTCAGATCCCATAGCTAGAACTTCGTAGGGAAGGAGAAAGAGAAAAGATCTTTGTAGAGAAGGAATGAGCAATCCCACAGGTAGACCTTCGTAGAGAAGGAGAAAGAGAAGAGACCTGCATAGAGAAGGAAGAGACCTTTGTAGAGAAGGGGAATGAGAATTTTGCCAAGGTTGGCCTCTGTCCAAGTGTTGAGTTTTGGATACTCTAGGGACATGCTAGAATACCCTCCTAGAGAGGGGTGTGACCACCCTCGTAGAGAGGAGTGTGGATGTTTCTCCAAGGGGAAACGGGCAGATACTCTCCTTTGGCCAAGGATTGAGTAGCCTGGAACACAAACCTTGACCATGTGGAATGGTTAGTTGGCTCTTGAGGTTTGTGTCGTGATCCTGCGTGGATCATGGAAAGGGAGTCTAGTCTTGCCCAGGCTAGCATCTTAGCTTCTCTAGTTCATGTGGGATGACTAGGAGTGAAGCTATGGTAGTAGTCCTCCCCAATGGATGGGTGAGATAGATGACTACAAGAGAAGGGGGAACATGAAAGGAATGGAAAAACTCATAGGACATCTTATGTGTGAAGATAAGATATTTTATGTGTGAAGAAATAAAGAGTATCTTCTGTGCGAAGATAAAGAGAACAAAACTTCCGATGATTTATAGATATGTCAGTCAATGATCATGATGCTAGATGACCAAGTGGATGCCTCTAGTTATCCAGTTAATGATGATTACCTAGTTGATGATGTTTCCCAGTTGATGATGTTATCCAGTGGATGTTGCTACCTAGTTGATGTCGACATCTAGTGACCTATCAAAAGATAAAGAATGTCCTTCTTGTTAAGAGGGAGTGTTAAAATATTGTGTAACTGCAAAGAATATTCTTATCCCCTTTTGTGGATAAAGATAAAATATATTTATTATTGATTAGATCAATCCCCTTTTGTGTATTGATCATGTCGGGTATTGTAAATGACCAAATCCCCTTTTGCGGATTGGTCAAACCCTAATTGTAATAGGTTAAATAAGAAGTCAGCCCCATAATATCTTAAAGGTGGTTATAACCACCTAGAAGAAGAAGTCGGCCTAGCCAGTGAAAAGACACCCCAGTTCACAGGTGCCAGATTGTATAAATAAGATAGGTTAGCGCCTCATTTGGACACACACTCAACTCACTCATCTAGAGTGAAAGTATTAAAGGAAGTTGCAGTTACCAGTTGCTGGAAGAAGGAAGAGAAAGAGAGGCACATCTCTGGGAGAGGAATTTCTGTGTTGTTTGGTTCATTGTCTTGGCATTGTATTGGCAATATATATTAAGGAAGTTTTGCTGGGTTTTCTTCCCCTTAATGTATATTAAGGAAGTCTTGGCATAGGAATTATAAATGTATTCTTAATTTTTCAATATATTCTTAATCTTCAAAAACATAATTGTAATCTTTGTCACCATTTTTTTCATTTAATATATTTTTATCAGTGCATATTCATCTAATGGAAATGGCCTAAGATCTTTATTTTTCACTTAATATCTTTGTCTAAGTGCATATTCATCTAGTGGAAATGGCCTAAGCTTTGACAATTTTTTCCTTTTTCCTTTCAGTTATTACATTGATCTATGTACTTTAAGTCAACAATAAAACCAATTTAATAGTAAATCTTGTACTTTTGTTTCTTAATTATTCATATATGGTAAGTACAAGCAATACAATAACAAGTCTAGTATTTTTGTTTTTCAATTAACCATATATTTGATATTTTCTTACTTTTAACAAAGTGTAAATTCCATTGTTTAGGTATTATAACACAATTATATTTGATATATAATTTAATGAATATTTCTATTGAATTAAGTTATCTAATAATGCATAATTAATTATAAGAACCATCACACTTATTTTACACATGAACCCTTTTTGGGTTCCATTCGTGGCTTAAATTTGATTTGCACCAATTAACATCACACAAATTTACAGTCAAGCATCATAATGAATCATTTGTTACCTCCCAAGTTTCCCTTTTACGCAAGCCCTAATACCATCATGCTCTCATTTCATGACTAGTTGATGCAGGAGCATAAGCTGTCAAGTTCAACTTGTTTGATAGACTTAGGGGTCTTGACAATTACTAAGGGAGTGGGTTCCCTTAGTTTTGTAATTGTTTTAATTTCCTAAGTTATTAGTTGAATTCTAGAAAGAATGAATCATAAAGCTCTAGAACCCTGAATGTAAATGAATCTGTAGTTGTTGGAAGAGTTCAAGAACAAATATGATTGAGTGATGACTCGTAGGAGTGATTGTAGGATCTACGAGATCTTAGGATTTTGATTAGGCATTAGTTTAGAATCTGAAACCAATTCTAATATCAGACCCATTGTGTATAAATATATTGTAATCCTACAAGTAAAGGTGTGTCCGACTATAGTAGATTATGTCATAATAATAGTAGTGTTAGTTGTGGAGCCTGATTATCTTTCTGATTCAGAGGCCTTGTTTCAACCGCGTTTGGACCCCATTACATGATCGAGGGGTGTGTGTGTGTGGGGGGGGCATCCCCCCCCCCCCCCCCCCCCNGGGGGGGGGGCACAAGAAATTTTGGAGCCTCCCTGGTGGCGGTTCGAGGGAAACGCCCCTTAAGAGAAATTTTTGGGAAAATTGCCTTGTAAAATATTATAATTTTGTAGTCAATCTGGACCATTCATTATAAGTTCACAGATATGAAGGTAGAAGTTATTTTAGGTTTTTTTTCCCTAGAAGGAAACCCTCTTGTATGAGGGAATTGTATTGTGGCTGTGTAGGTGAGTGAATACTGTATTCTGAGAGAGGAGACTGTGAGATAAAGAAGAGGAAGTTACAATGGTTATGTTGTAGGTTGTATCCCTTCATTTGTTGGATAATAAAGGAAGGACCCAAAAATTTCTCTGGTGGATGTAGTCCACACTGGGGGAACCACATATATCTATGTCTCTATTGTATTGTGTGTCTTCTATGTTTTATTGTTGGATTTGTTTTATTTTATTGCTCCACGATCCTTTTTTCTAACAACTGGTATCAGAGCGAAAGGTAACTTGCGGGAAAAGACGGTTCTTGGTTTGAGTGGGAGCAATGGCGGAAGATGGAAAGTTTAAGGTTGAGAAATCTAATAGCCAAAACTACCAGTTATGGAATATGAAAATGGAAGACTATCTATATCAGAAGGATATTTTCCTACCATTGGGTGGAAAAGAAAAGCAATCGACGAGTATGGAGGACGAAGAATGGGAGATTCTTGAAAAAAAGGCACTGGGAACGATACGTCTGTTCTTGGAAATGTCGATGGATTTTAATATTTCAAAAGAAATGACAACAAAGGATATGATGAAGACATTGGCTAAAAAATATGAAAAACCCTCATCCTTCAATAAGGTATTTCTAATGAAGCGATTATTTAATATGAAGATGTTAGAAGGTGGGTGTATTGGCGACCATTTAAATAATTTAATACAGTTACTAATAAAATAAGTTTTGTAAAAGTGGACTTTGATGATGAGGTTATGGTTATTCTAATCTTATGCTCATTGTCAGAAAGCTAGAATGACTTTGTCATGGCTTGTTGACCAAAATTTGGTCACCTATATATTCTCTCTCTCGGAATAATAATAAAAAAAATGATATTGGAAGATGAATATTTTTGAACTATTATATGTTCATTGCATATCCCTCGGTATCATCTTCGCCATGCATTTCACAGAATCAAAATCGAAGTCTCCATGACCAAGATACACATACATCTGTCCAGAAGTTTAATGGAGGTGTTACAAGAAGAAATATGAAAAATGTTTTAAGTCACATGTTCTCTCCTCTCCTTTCTGTTCGCCCCTATTCATTCTCTCATTCTATACTTAGTCTTTTTTCCCATTGTCTCATTATTTTCATATTCCCCTTACCATTTTCTACAGTTAACCATTTTCCTTTATTCCTTTCCATGTTCACATTCATTTCCTTTTTTCTTTATTTTCCCATTTCCTTTTATTTTCCTTTCCATATTTCTTTATCCCTTTTTTCCATTTCTTTCCTTTTCCCTTTTTCCTTTCCAAACATAGTTTTATTTACTATGGCTTACCACGAGTTCCCGGGTTGGTGATATTTCTTAAGAGTATGTGTTATGTCCGTTACCCTCACAATGCACTTTGACTTCCTTACTATGTATTACCTCTGCGGTGATTTTCCAAGGGTCAAATCCTCCAAGCTCCATAATCTCCTCTCTTTTTTATTTCTTGTCAAGTGTATGTTACACTTAACATTATATACCACCAAGAATCTTTTATTCTTGTACATGTGGGATAATAACAATGAAGAAAATTCGAATAGGTCAAAATTAAATCAAGGATCCAAATTTACAAATCAAACTTGATCGACGGTGGTTGAGTCACGATCTTGCAAAGGCTATATATTGAGCTCCGGGTGTCAAAATTACGCAAAATCTATACCGTTGGAAAGGTATTTTGACGTAGAAGATATTGGTATAGGTTTAGAATGTTTAAAGATGATAGAATTGTCTCAGAAATTAAAACATTAATCATCTTCATTTTTAATGTGCATGCGTGACAACTCAACTTCATGAGCTCATATCTTGCGATCCGAGTGACAGATTTGGGAAAATTTTATATCATTGAAAAGCTGAGACGATGAAGAGAAAATTAGTAGTAGTTTAAATGGTTACCAATTTGGTTTTCACTTCCATAAAATTAAATTACAGTCGTCCTATTTCAATGGGAAATTAATTAAATTGTGAAAAGAAAAGTTTAATTAAAACTTTTATTAAAAAAGGAGAGGGACCCATTTTAAACATACATATATTAATTATGTGAGTTAATTAATGAGGAATTAATGAGGCACTGATTAAATGGAATGTTCCAAGAAAATACTTGTATGAGAATTTCTAGAGAAACCCTAACTGCTCAAGCAATTATAAAATATCTCCTTAAAAAGAGAAGAGAGGCTTCATAAAAAACAAGGAAGAATTAGTATTGTCAAAGGGGCAGAGTAGAAGATCAGAGGAAGAAGAAGGTACAACCATGGATACAAAATCAAAATTCTGATCAAAAGAAAGAAATCTCAATCTTCTCCATTTTTTTATATATATATTCTTCTACACTACTTCTCATAGTTTTATGCTCGAATCTCAGAGTTGGGCACAATACTGAGTTGTCGAGTGTTCTTATTATATTCTTATAAGATATTTTATTATATGATCATGGAGTATTTTCAGCCACCTATATGGCTGTCAAAGATTTTGTAATGAAGAACATCTTTCATAAATAAAACTCCACAAGGAATTGCTTTGGGGTTGATCTCGACTGTGCTTTGGAACCCTGTTTTCAGAATATAAAGTATTTTTGGTTGACCTATCAATTTCTCTTTTGATCTTCATTTCAGTACTCTGTTAAAATTCTTTGAGATGATCAAATCATTCTCTCCTATGAATAAATATCGATGTATTTATATATTGTTAAGAATATTGTGTGTGATGCTGATCACAATTTAAATCTGATGTTGAAGCCCTCCTTCAATATTTTCTTTTGTTGCACATAAAGATTGTACTCAGGTTATTGAAGAACCATTTTATTTCATAATCTCAAGAAATACATATTTAGGGTTTGTTGCCTAGCACTCTCCTAATCCAAGATATCAGAGATATATCTTTTATTCCAAGAGGAGTACCACCTCTCTAAAACCAAAGGGGGACTAATGTCCTTGTGAGGTTTCCATTTTGGTCCTGACGGATTCAGACATCAACATTTTTGGTGACCATACTGGGGAGACGATTATTTTCAAGATATTTGAGGAACCATAAATCTCCATGGTTCAAATTTTCGAAAAGAAGATTCAAGAAAATTGTTTCTTATTGTAAGCATGGCTCACCATTTTTGTAATATAAAAAAGAAACGAGAAGCGCCAAAGATTTGGGAGAATGAACTCCCTGGAAAAATTCAAAATGAAGGGTTTAATTTATGTCACAATGATTCTTTATATTCTTCATCAAGCCCATCAATGGATTTTCCACTCAGCAAAAGAAAGAGATACTCAAAGAAGGAGACGATTTCATAATACCCCTTTAAATATACCATAAGTAGACTTTCAAATGCCCAATATTCCTATTGAAATTTTTTCTACATTATTTGGGGATGCTTCAAAAGATGCTGAGCAAAACTTGATTAATTTTAAAAGTACAGGTTATGATTTCGACCTCATTGAAGACAATGTTACATGTAGATTATTCCTACAAACTCTACTAGAGGATGCTCTTGAATTGTATAGTTCATTAATGCCTAACTCCATTACTAGATGAGATGTGTTAGAAGCTTCATTTGTAGAAAAGTTCATCCTAAAGGTGCATTCATATATTTTTGCTGATGTATTAAATGTTGTTGCCCACCCATCCTCTCCCATATGGAAGAAAGATAACGAAATGCCCAATTTTGAAGAAGAATCTAAGAAAAGAGTGGATGAAATACTTAAGTCAAGTCATGTTGCTGAAGATGAAGATGAAACTTCCAAATTACAAGAATACAATTTTAGCCTCCTATATACAAGATATTTCAAGCAGCAGATTTGAGAATGAAATTGAGAAGCCTCCACCAAATATACAAGAAGATTTCATCATTGTAATAGATGATGAAACATCAAAAGAGAACTTGAAACAACTAGAATTGGCGGAAGAAAACAATTTTGAGAATAAAGAAGATAACCATTTCACATAAGAAGAACATTGCCAATGAAACAATAATTTTGAATGTGGAAAAATAAGAAAAAAAGAATGTTTTCAAGAAAGAAGTTTCTCATTTGATTGAAGATAGAGGCACTCTGGGGAAGCCAAGAGTATATTATATTGAATATTGATTTGAAAGTATTGTCAGCCTGCTAATGCAAACGAGTCTTCTACACACATTGCTCGATCCCATTGTGGTACATTTTGGGCATGCTCCTGATTTCATTCTCTTGATTTGTTGGTAGCAAACCCCATATTTATCTTACTGTTGGATCCCATTTCACAAGTCAATGGGATGCTCAAATGGCTCCATTGTAAATCTTCCTATACCTAACGTTCCCATTTCTTTCAAGTAAGTTAGGGTAGGTAGATAATGTATGTACATATTTTGTTTCTTTAGTTCAATTTTGCATAATAAGGCAGTATTTATATTGAAGTTTGAAGATAAATCCATGAAAGAAGAAGAATTACAAGAGTTCAATTTGAATATGAATCCATATCCCAATGGTGAAGGTAATTGGTCTTGAGATTCTGGTGTTCTCAACAACCCGCAGGGGGTCACTGTTCCGCAGTTGGAGCCAGTTGTTGAACAAACTTTGGTCAACTATATATTCACGCTCCTGGAATAATAATAAAAAATGATATTGGAAGATGAATATTTTTGAACTATTATATGTTCATTGCATATCCCTCAGTATCAACTTCTCCATTCATTTCGCGTAATCAAAATAGGAGTCTCCATGACCAATATACACATACTTCTCTCCAGAAGTCTAATGGAGGTGTTACAAGAAGAAATATGAACAATGTTCTTAGTCACATGTTCTACCCTCTCCTTTCCTTTCACCCCTATTCATTCTCTCATTCTATACTTAGTATTTTTTCCCATTGTCTCATTACTTTCATATTCCCCTTATCATTTTCCACACTTAGCCATTTTCCTTTATTCCTTTCCACATTCAAATTCATTTACCTTTTTCTTTATTTTCCCATTCCCTTTTTCCTTTTCCAAATTTCACGTAATTCCTTTATTTCCCATATATTTCTTTCCATTTTTCATATTTTCCATATTTCTTTCCATATTTCACATGACCCATTATATACTTTCTAGACTTACTTTTATTTATTATGGCTTACTGCACTAGATTCGAGGGTTGGTGATGTTTATTCCATGTTATATGCAAGTCCGTCTGACCGATTCTCAAGACTTAGAATATTTTACAACTATTTACCTCTACTCTCCACTTCATCTACACTTGAAATTTTTCACACTCATTCCTTACTATGTATTACTACGGGTCCATGGTGATTTCCTCACCTACCTCTCCATTCACGTAAACCCATGAACCCACCATATTATTTTAAAAATATTTTTCCTATCCCAAGTTCTTTGAGGAACATCTCCAAGTGACACATGGAACTTTATTAACCAATGAGATATATCCACATGGCAGTTAATGGTGCCACATGGAAGCTAATTAATGGGGACATGCTGCAGCATACAAAAAGTGACACATGGCGTGATTTTATTGGATAAAATATGATATATTCTTATTGGCATATGTTTGGCCTACCGAGTGATGACATGTGTTGAAATTACTAAGACAAATGAGAGGGGGGGTGAATCAGCTGTTACTGTGGTTAAAAAATATTATGTCTATTAAAACATTTTTTCAATCTTCTCCAAGTGACCATCAATATTATACAATATATGAACAACATAAATAATGAACACCAGTCACACATAAGATATACTCAGACACAAATTTTCACGAGGAAACCCATAAAGGGAGAAAACCTCTTCTTCTTCGAATGATAGGCTGTCTTTTAAGTTTTGTACATCATCTATCTTTGAGTACTAACTCAATGTGAGGCTACTACCATTGTTTTACAAGCTCCAACTTGCTAAGAGCACCAACTCTCTAGTTTCTCTACCACCAACTAGAAGGAAGCATCAACTCCCTAAATGTTCCAACACCAACCGGACTGATACAAGGACCAACTTACATACATAAAACTCTTTGTTTTCCCTAGCACCACCCTGCCACCATGTTTTCTAGCCACAACTAGATGGAAGATGCAACTTCCAATATTCAAGCACCAACTTGAATACCAGAGGACCACAGTCCTCCCTAGCACCACCCTACCTCCCTGATTATGAATTTTTGACTGTATAATCAACAATACAGATATATCAATTCTTACTGATTCTTCTCTATTCTGTAAATCTGGTCTGCTTCTTTCTGTTCTGCAATTCTTCTCTTCTTCTGTCTATTCTGCAAATCTTCTCTGATTTTGTTTGTTCAACTTATGTTTCTCATCTCTGAGTTTGATCTCACACTCTGCATACTGTAATTTTACCTTTCTTATAGTTCAACTCATTTTTTAGTTAGAACAACCAACCTCACCCAGTCATAGCATTTCCCTTTTATGCTATGCCATTGATTTAGTTACACCATGATTCTCCAAGGAAACGCCTCAACAACTGAATCACCAAACGTCCAAGAAATCTGATTCAGTTTTGCTAACTGAATCGTAACTAAACAATTAACCACGAGCTGAAACAATATCCATTCAATCAAATTCCCAATTAACCAACACCATTGGATTACATTCGCAGGGTCTCACGTTTATCCCATATGAACACTGGCTATGACCGAATGCAAAACATAAATTGATTTCGCGATTTCGCATATCGCGACCTCCTGTTGTGAGTTGCTTCCAAAATCCAAAAATGTGAAACTCCGAAATGGAGCTTAGCAACAGTAGCTTCTTCACTTCTCTTCCTTTTATGTGACCACAAGTTATGACCAGGGGCCAAGCATGAGGGAGTTTCACAATTTCTCATATCGCGAACTCCTGCTGTGAGTTTCTTCCAAACTCCCAAAACACAAAACTCTAAAATGTTTCATATCATATCAATGACCAAGATCTCTCCCTCTGATCGACGGTTGTGATCAATATCATAGACTCTAACTTCATATTAGATCAATGGTCCAGATCCTTGGTGATCCAAAGGTCCAAATAATTTCACAACTTCGCATCTCGCGAGTTCTTGTGTCATATTACTTTGACTCCTCCAATGTGAAAGTCAACGAAATTCCAATTGCTCGCCACGTGTCCTCTGGCCCCAATGGCCATGATTGTTTCACGACTTCGCGTATAGCGAGTTTCCACACCACGCTCCTTTCCCTCCTGCGAGTCAACTAAATGATGGTCTCTCACCATGCATCCCTCCAAATAGATGACTCTGATGATGTCGGGATAGCCCACGACTGTGATCTTTTTGTGACCTCACACCTTGTGAAGTTAGAGGATAGTACTCAACCTTATTCTCTTCGCAGTTATATAGGATACAACTACTATTGGTCCTCGACACTTAGATCCAACATCTGAGATTTGTTCTCCTCTTCTACGCGCTCCTCTTATCTGAATGCATATCTGACAGCCATCGGGAATTCGGGATGGGTGATCCAACAATCACTGCTCCTCCTCCTCCTGAGCTTACACTTTTGTTCTTTCCATGCCATTATCGCTGTGCTGTTGATATTTCTATCATTGGTAAACAAGTATACTCTCGTCGTGTTGATCTTGCCATCAATGACAAACAAGCATACTCTGCCTTCTGTCTGTAAATATGCCAACAATATCCCCCTTTGGCATTGATGGTGTTGTTCCTGAGTTTGTACTTAAGGCTGAAAAGTACAGTGTCAAGGCATCCGAAAGTATGTCAAAGATTTATAAAACGATTACGCTAACCTTCGATATAGGAAACTAATGAGGATTTCTATGTTCTCGTTTTCTAGCTTCCAACTGTTCCTGATTTGTAATATTTTGTTCAATGGCTACCCATGAACGTTCCAATTCTTCCCGGGTGTTAGCAGTTTTAAGGATTGTGTCAAAAAGATTTAAAGCAATATGTGTTTGATTAGATAGTCCGGGTTCGATATTAGGTTGAGTGGCTGCAGGGACAGTCATTGAGGAACAGTACCAGTATGAAATAATTTAAAAGAGATTTCAACGCTGTTTCAATTTGGTCGAAATGAAAAGAAAATTTTACTTTAAGAACAAAATAGGAATGAAAACTGAAGGCCCTTTCCCATAACTGTATTAATTTTAATAAAAAGATGTGGGGTGAGAGAAAAACATTTAGGTGTGGATAATGTAAGGTTCCTGTCAAAGAAAAACTCACACATACATAGAAGAAGAAATTAGTATAGAAATAATTGACATAGTGTAAATAAATAATAATTCTGTAAATGCAAATTGGTCTTACACCCGCTGATAGTTGGTGTAGAGGAAAGACAATAACCAATTACAGAAAGATGAAATCCATTATCTATAGTAGTGGTCGTACTAAAGTATAGCGATACACATCAATTATGAAAAATGGTATGAAATGAAACATGAAACATAAAGAGACAAACTTGTAACACAGTTGGGACGGGATCGAGAATCTTCAAATTTGCTTGTATTAACTTCTCGAATGCAAAAACTCTATTACAATCGATGCCAAAAAGGTCCAGCCTTTTCTTCTTCTTTTTATGGTCTATTTATACAAATTTGCGGATCAGTTTAGAAAC
>ML795559.1:101506-119583 GCA_009831015.1 Picea engelmannii
TCTATAGCATTGAAGGCTTCTTCTAATGAATTAGTTACTTTTTGGGCCTGTTCCTTGCTTAAGGTAATATTATGTTCCCAATCCTTTAACAAAATATTACCTCTAGTTTGTTCAACGATGGTGAGTCCGGGAGAACCTGCTGAGAATCTGTTGTTAGTAGCTATCACCGCCTCTTGAAAGGCGACCCGAGCAGCCTCTGCGTTCCTTTCTTTGACAGTCAGATTCTCAGAAATCCGATGCATCAACATGCAATCTTCTCGAATCACTCCCACTTTGTCTAGCAGACTCTGTTGTATAGAAGAGATCCTGCTCCGAATATCGATCTCTCGGGATTTAAACCCCTCGACGTCGATCATCCAGCTTTCAGTGACCTGTAACTGAGCCTGCAGCTCTGTGATCATATTCTTCTGCTGGCCCGCCTGTATCCGACCATCTCGGATCACTGAATGCGCTTGTTCCAACTTGGTTTTGAGGACTTCTATTTCCTTTTTATCAGCCAGTTAGGAAAATTCTATTTCCCCACTCACCTGACTCTTAGCGCTTTCTGCGGCCGAAGCTACTCTAGCTTCGAGAGTCTTGATCAGGCGATTCTTTCTTTTGAGCTGATTTTTTAACATTCCAACCGAGAATTGATTTGCCGACGCGTACGCTCCTAGCGTTCCTGCGATATCTATGGAAAATTCATCATTCTTTTTGTTCTTTCCATCTGTCATCACTTTGAATTTTTTAGCAGTTGATCCTTCATCCTGATAGAACTCCCTTTTCACAACTGCTTTCCTCTTTTTGTCAAAGAAGAACTCATTTGGAGGAAGTTCTTCTGCTCTGATAGGCCTTAGTTCTTCACCGAAAATCCATCCTTCTTCTATATTTTCTTGCGTTGCCTGCAAGGGGGTGACCGAAGTGATGGGTTGCCCGATCTTCTTTGCTACCTTTCCTGGTGTGACGACTGAGTCCTGCTCCTTCGGAGGATCAGAGGTCTTCTTTTCAGTTTCTGGATTCTGGGTTTCTGGCGGGTCTGTGTTTCTTACTTCCACCTCTAAACTATGTTCCTTGGATGGGTCTGTAGTCTCTTCTTCTTCTTCTGGATTCTTCCCATGCTCCCCTTCCTGCTGTTGTCCAGGGTTAGACCTTTGATCCTCAGATCCTTCAACGTCTTTATTTTTATCCTTGAAAATACCCAAACCTCCCAACATAGTGGGAAGGCTTCTTCGTCTATGTTCTTGGAATTTTAATACAGATGCCATGTCTTCGGGTGCTAAGGATCGGATCCTGAATAGCACTTCCCCATAAGATCTCGCACCTCGAAAAACATCATCCGAGGGTGAACACTCGTGTTCAAACTTCTTTATCCCACAATTTTCCAAATGGTTACTTACAATTTTCTGGGGATCATGTTTTTATATTCAATGGAGACCAAACTCAGGTCCTCCAGGGCTGCAACCTCGGCTTTAGCATGCCTGAAATCCACTAAAGAATAAGATTTTAGGTGAACAGGGAAAAATGGCCATACCTTCTTCGAAGATGCTTTGAGCTCTTTACTCACCCCCCCAATCACTGTTTGTCGGGCAATCTCGCGACAGGCCAACTTGTCGGGGATGAACAGTGGTAGCGCAAGAGGGGAAACAACAACTTCGAACACTCTAAAATAGGAAAACTCTGCTTCTACGTACCAGTCCGCGATACCACTCAGATTTTCAGCAATGCTATCCGAGATGCGAGGTGGCGAACGACCAAAAATGGTGATGTGCAGGGGTACCATCACCCAGTTGAAAATTTCATAAATAAATTTGTTTGCTTTATTTTCCCACAATTTGTCGTGATACTCATGTACAGGCTTTTCCATGGCGGGATTCCAAGCCCAGTTCATCAAAGGGAACAATTTCATGGAACATATTACGTCCATGATATACGCAGACATGAAAAAAGAGGATGGTCTTCTTCTTTCCTTCTGCTCTCGGTACTCGGTGACCCGGTTGAACAAACTGTCCGAGAGTATCTTAGCCCAATTAAATGAGCAACCTTCGGCTACCCGCAATATGAGAGGTACCCACGCAATGTAGAAATGTGAAGTATCCTCCTTTCCGAATAGTCGGCATGTCATCATTTCCACATACATATATTGTGGCTCCAACGAAGCAATTGAATACACGCCCTAGTCATTTTCTCTGAATTTTGCGGAGCACGAAACCCAGTCTTTTATCAAACCGGGCATGGTTTTTTCATATTGAGTGCACTCCTTTTCTTTGAATCCCTCCAGGAAATAAACATCATATGTGTATTCATGTATTGTCGGGAGCTTATACATGGTTTGAATATGCTCTGGTCTAAAAGTCCCAACCGTGGCTTGTTGGTCGCTTATGATAGTTCTGGTGGGTAAGTCTATATGATCCAATGCCCATCGGATCATGTCATAGTATGGGAGAAACCGTGGTCTTGTTGCAACCCGGTGCATTCCATATTGAACAACTATTTTGTATTTAGTGTTCAGGTCGTCCTTTTTGTTATCATTGTCGTCGAAATCTGAATAATTTACCAACTTAGATTGCAGAATATTTGAAATAAATGACCAGCTAGGTACTGAGCCGCCAGTCCGAGGTGAAGTATCTGAGACATTGTCTGAACCCTGCGCTGCAATCTCAACATTTGCCTTCGCATATTTCCGTGGAGCCATGGATGAAACTTGAGTTTTCGCTCTTCTGCGATAGACCTGTGTATACATGCAAAAATTAGTTCACTCGGAGAAAGGTGAGCTCTGTGTGCTTATGAAAAAATGTTTAAAATAAAATGAAACTCCCGTATATATTTGAAAACTCTGTACTATTTGAAATAAGTCTGTCAAATCGCAATTAGAAACAAATTTATTTCGTAAATCCGATCTTATTTATTTGTGGATTTACCCTAATTCTTCATTAATGTCATCAATGCTCGGCGGCTTGACAAGCAGTCGGGGTATGGAGAGCAAGTAGTAACCTCGTGAAATGTGCAAACCTCGATGCACGAGACGTATCTCGTTTTATTTTAAAATTTCAAATCTTAGCAACTTAAATAAGTTCCTCGCTTTTCGCTGCATCGTGGATTTCCTTTTAACATTTTGACTCTTTAACTCGCGAGACTGCGAGGGCCGAATTGGGTTTAATTAACAGTAATCGCTATTTGGAGCATCATTAATTTCCTAATCACTTTATTACTATATCGCGACTCGAAAATTCGGGGATAAATTTATGGGAGGCTAGTACGCCGAGTCGTGAATATGCAAGATGGCGATAATTAAGGATCAATTATGGGGAGAAAATATTAGATTTGGAGACTAATTAATCTTGCCATAATTACGTCGCAACCTTGTGAGTCGGGGTTTTAGACACTTTAACTTTATGAAGGGAAGTGTCGAGTGGCGAAGTGTCGAGAACCAAATTTAACCATGGTTAGTTCTTGACCAAGGTTATCACAAAAGTTATCGTGTTCTCAGCTCTCGGAGCTGTAAAAACAAAAACTTAGGTTTGACGAATGTCGAGGCGCGAACTCTTGACGACGTATACTCATGAGTTAAAATTTTTACCCTAGTTAATGTCTTGGGCGGAAATTAAAACGACTTCGCCGTTTCGCGACTCGGGACGTGTGAACTCAAGGTTTAAAGTATCCGAACTGCGAGACCCCGAAATACAATAAGAGAGCGAACATACTTGTGAAAAAGGATCTGTTTTGAAAGTGGAAAAGCATTGCTATCCAGGCGACAAGATTTCAGAGTTTTAAGATCTCGGCAGGAACAAGAAAATCCACTTTAGATTTCAAGTGCAAGGTAAAAACAAAGGCGGCTCCAACAGATGGCAACCTTGAAGAACCTGAAGAGATACACTATTCTACCTGGACATCCAACCATACCACTGTAGCATCCTTACCATTACCACACTTTTTCTCCCCATTTGACATCAATGTCAAAGAAGAAGCACGCTCCCCCTGAGATGTTTCAGTACATCTCGAAGGTATCAGATATGCAAAAAACACATACTCCCCATAACAAGGCGAACATATTAGATGAAAGAATATATAACCCCCAACTTCTAACGAAGATATCCAAAAGGTGTCGCTACTAACGGTTTAGTAAATATGTCAACTATATGTTCTGTGGAAGGAATATAAATTAGTTGAACAACTCTGTTTATAACCTGCTCTCTGAGAAAATGATATTTGATTGGTATAATCTTAGTCTTGGAATGAAGAACATGATTATTGGAGACACTAATGGAACTGGTGTTATCACAGTGAAGTGGGATGGGATTAGTATAAGTTACCTTCAAATTTGCAAGAGTTTGTATCATCCATAAAATCTGAGTGCAACAAGTAGCAACAACAATGTACTCTGCCTCTATAGTTGATAATGAAATAGATTCCTACTTCTTACTAATCCATGCTACTAACGAGTCACCCAGGAAAAATGCACCTCCACTGGTGCTCTTTCTCTCATCCACACAATTTTCCCAATCAACATCTGAATAAGCAGTTAATTGAACATTTTGACTTCTAGGATACCACAGACCATAAGTCATTGTGCCCTTCAAGTATTTTAATATCCTTGTTACAACTATTAAATGACTTTGTTTAGGAGTAGACTGATAACGCCCTACCATTCCAACAACTTGCTTTATATCAGGACAAGATGCTGTGATGTACAAAAGACTGCCTATCATTGATCGATATGTCCTTTGATCAACATTAGGTGAAATATCATCTTTACATAGCTTGCAACCAACCACCATAGGTGTACTAATAGGAGAAGAGTCTTCCATCTGAAATTTCTTCAACATCTCTTTCAAATATTTTTCTTGAGAGATAAATATTCCTGCAGAACTCTAATTTACTTGTAAGACACGAAAATATGACAATTCTCCTATCATGGACATCTCAAACTCTATTTGCATAGAGTTAGAAAACCACTGGATAGAAGAATCATTGGTACATCCAAAAATAATGTCATTTACATAAACCAAAACAACTAGTAAATCATCACCTTTAGACTTAATGTATAGATTGTTGTCAACAATACCTTTCTTGATCCCTTTGTCTTGTAAAAATTTGTCCATTCTATAATACCAATATCATGGTGCTCATTTCAGCCCATATAAATTCTTCTTCATCTTGCAGACATAATTAGGATTATCTGTCAGTGAGAATCCTCTAGGTTGCTCCATATATACTTCTTCCTCTAGATCTCCATTAAGAAAAGATGACTTAACATCCATATGATATACTTTAAAGTTCTTATGACACGAGTATGAAAAAAACATTCTGATGGCTTCCAATCTTGCCACTGGTGCAAAGTTTTCATCAAAATCCTGTCCTTCAACTTGTGCATACCCTTTACAGACCAATCTGGATTTATTCCTATCAACTTGTCCTTTTTCATTCATTTTATTCTTGAATACCCATTTGGATCCTATTACATTCTCATCTTCAGGTCTAGGAACGAGCTCCCAAGTATTGTTCTTCACAATTTGATCAAGCTCTTCATTCATAGATCTAATTCAATCATCATTCTTGTTGGCTTCATCAAAATTTTTAGGTTCAATCATAGATAGAAGAGCAACCTGAGATTGTTCTAAGTCTTTAATCAATTTCCTTCTTGTCTGAACTCCTTTATTTATATCACCAATTATCTGATTTTCAGGATGATTCTTTCTAACTATTATGAGAGGTGATTTTGTTTCTTTCTGCTGATCCGTGTCATCCTGAGTATTTCTATCTTCATCTGTTTCATATTTTTCTCTTTCTGATCCTTGGACCTGTTCATCTTCAACTTCAACTATATCTTCCGTGTTTGATTCAACACTGCTTACATTTCGTATTGGGATTTCTTCATCAACTTTTATGTCGATTCAATCAACCAATTTATGAAACCTCTTATTATAACATCTGTATCCTTTACTGTTTGTAGCATAACCTAAGAAGATACCTTCATCAGCCCTGTCATCATATTTGCCAATATTTTCATCATTATTCTTGATATAACATTTACTTCCAAAGACTTTAAAATGATTGATTGAAGCAGGTCTTCCAAACCATAGGTCATAAGGAGTCTTGTCACTATGTGGCCCGAGATGAGCTTTGTTAAGGATATGAATAGCTGTATGAATTTCTTCCACCCAATATGTCTGAGCAATATTCCTTTCATTCATCATTGATCTTTCCATCTGCTGAACTAATCTATTCTGCCTCTCAACTACTCCATTTTGTTGTGGAGTCCTTGGAATAGTGTACTCTCATTTGATTCCATGTTTATCACAGAAATCTTTGAAGTTCCATGAACTAAAATCTCCTCCTCTATCAGACCTTACTGCCTTCAATCTTTTTCCTGTTTGATTCTCATTCAAAGCCTTAAACACTTTGAATTTTTCAAATGCTTCAGATTTTTCCTTCAAAAAGGAAACCCAAGTTAGTCTAGAATAATCATCAATAATCAACATAAAATAGTTTTCTTTTCCTATACCTTCTTTTCTTGAAGGTCCACATAAATCCATATGTACTAAATGGAGAGGTTTTTCTGTTGAAGGAGAGTTTTTAGATTTGAACTGTGTCCGAGTAAGCTTTCCTCTCTGGCAAGGTTTACAAACAAAATCATATGGCTTTGATATCTTTGGGAGATCTTTTACCGGCCCATTGTTTCTAAGCTTGATTAAATCATCAAAATTTAGGTGTCAAAGTCTCCTATGCCATATCCAACTTTCATCATACTTGCTTAAGTGACATTATTCTTTTTCTTCTTTTAACACATAGGCATTGTTTTCTATTCTTATCCGTTTTGCAACAAACTGTCCTGAATTCATAGACTTTATTTTACAATCTTTAGAAGTAAAACAAAATTCACATCCTCTGTCACAAACTTGACTGAAACTTAGTAGATTATGTTTCAGACCATCTACAAACAACACATCTTGTTCTTTTCCTTTGCCATTACTCAGACTACTATTCCTTTACCTTTATTTTTTCTTGGTGCATCATTTCCAAAAGTTACATTCCCTGATTTGCTTTCACTTAGAGTTAGAAACTTACTTTTTTCTCCAGTCATATGTTTGGAACATCCACTGTCAATATACTAGGGATTCTTTTGTATTTGGGATGATAACACTAGTCCACAATTGTCATCTTCTTTCTTTTTCCAAACTTTGAAATTTTCAGCAACGTGATTCAAATCTGGCTTATAATTCTTTAAGCGACAATCTGTAGCTTTATGTCTAGAATTATGGCAGGTGTAACATTATAGTTTGCTGAATAACATATCATAACGATTGTTATGCTCATAACTGTTGTTATGCTTAACCTGTGTCGTTTTCCTAGCCATCACATGATTTGTAGTTTGTGGTTGTTTGTTACTTGGTTGTCTCAATCTTTGTTGTGGTAGATAATTACTCCTTGAGTATATTGATTGCTCATATCTAAATCTTAAAGAACAATTTACATCTTTGTGACCAAAGTTAGAACAGGAAAAACAATATCCATAGAAAAATCCTTTGTACTTTGAAAATGATTGTCTTCTTTGAATGAGTCGATTTCTTCCATGCTAATGATTTCTTTGACGAGATGATGTTTTTGTGTTATTTCTTTGATCTATAGATTCGGTTCTGGTACTTTTCCTGATCCTTTCTTTAACCTTCTCACAAATTTTGCCTCAATATCATCTAATTATGAATCAATATTCTCGTCTTCTTTAAAAGATGCTTCTCTAGTGATCGATTTATCTTTACCAATTCTCATTTCATATGCAGTTAGATTTCCTAGTAGTTGATCTATAGACAGAGTTTTAATATCATTTAATTCTTCTATTGAATAAACTTTTGGATTAAATCTATCAAGCATAGATCTTAAAATATTCTGAACTAAAAATACATCTTCAATCTTCTCACCAAGACCCTTCATGGCATTCACAAGCTCTTCAACTCTTAAAAAATACTTACTAACTATTTCATCCTCATTCATCTTTAGTTGTTCAAATTTCAATCTATATATTTGAAGTTTGGCATATTTTACTTTCTCATTTCCTTCATAACTACTAATAAGTTTATCCCACATTGCTTTGGAAGATTCAAGATGCATCACCTTTACAAAATCAGCTTCAGCAAGTCCATTCAAGATAACATTCATTTCCTTTTCATTGAAAATAATTTCCAACTTATCATCTTTAGAAGCTAGCACACCAGGCTTTATATAACTAGTTTCTACTACATCCCAAACATCAACACCTAAGGCCATTATGGATGTTCTCATTCTAACTTTATAGAAGGCAAAATTTGTTCCATCAAATAGAGGAGGCTTATTGGATGAAGTCCCTTCATGACTTTTCATGTTTAATCTTACAGATCTACCTTTAAATAAAAGGAACATGCTCTGATACCAATTGTTAAAATTACTAAGACAACTGAGAGGGGGGGTGAATCAATTGTTACTGTGCTTAAACAATATTATGTCTATTAAAACATTTTTTCAATCTTTTCCAAGTGACCATCGATATTATACAAGATATGAACAACATAAATAATGAACATCAATCACACATAAGATATACTCAGAGACATATTTTCACGAGGAAACCCATAAAGGGAGAAATCCTCTTCTTCTTCAAATGATAGGTAGTCTTTTAAGTTCCATACATCATCTATCTTTGAGTACCAACTCAATGTGAGGCTACTACCTCTGTTTTACAAGATCCAAATTGCTGAGAGAACCAACTCTTTGGTTTCTCTAGCACCCACTAGAAGGAAGCATCAACTCCGTAAATGTTCCAACACCAACTGGACTTATACAAGGACCAACTTGCATACATAAAACTCTGTGTTTTCCCTAGAACCACCCTGCCACCCTGTTTTCTAGCCACAACTAGATGGAAGATACAACTTCCAATATTCAAGCACAAACTTGAATACCAGAGGACCACAGTCCTCCCTAGCACCACCCTACCTCCCTGATTATGAATTTTTGACTATATAATCAGCAATACAGATATATCAATTCTTATCGATTCTTCTATGTTCTATAAATCTAGTCTGCTTCTGTCTGTTCTGTAGTTCTTCTCTTCTTCTATATGTTCTGCAAATTTGCTCTGCTTCTGTTTGTTCAAATTTTGTTTCTCATCTCTGAGTTTGATCTCACACTGCGCATACTGTAATTTTACCTTTCTTATAGTTCAACTCATTTTTCAGTTAGAAAAACCAACCTCACCCATTCATAGCATTTCCCTTTGATGCTATTCCACCAATTCAGTTACACCACGATTCTCCAAGGAAACGCCTCAGCAATTGAATCGCCAAACATCCAAGAACTCTGATTTAGTTTTGCTAACTGAATCGTAACTGAAAAATTAACCGTGAGGTGAAATAGTATCCCTTCGATCAAATTCCCAATTAACTAGCACCGTTGGATTACATCCGCAGGGTCTCGCGTTTATCCCATATGACCACAGGCTATGAACAAATGATAAAAATAAAGTGATTTCACGATTTCGCATATCGCGACCTCCTGCTATGAGTTTCTTCCAAACTCTCGAAATGATAAACTCCAATATGGAGCTTAGGAGTGCTATCTCCTTCACTTCTCTTCCTCTGATGTGACCACAAATTATGACTAGGGGCCAAGCACGAGGGTGTTTCATGATTTCACATATCACGACCTCCTATTGTGAGTTTCTTCCAAAATCCCGAAACACAAAACTCCAAAATGTTTCATATCAGATCAATGACCGGTATCTCTCCCTCTGATCGATGATTTCGATCAATATCGTGGACTCTGACTTCATATCATATCAACGATCCAGATCCTTGGTGATCCGACGATCTAGATCATTTCGCAACTTCGCATATCGCGAGTTTCTATGTCATATTCCTTTGACTCCTCCAATGTGCAAGTCAATGAAATTCCAATCGTTCGCCACGTGTTCTCTAGCCCCAATGACCAGGATTGTTTTGCGACGTCGCGTATCGTGAGTTTTCACACCATGTTCCTTTCCCTCGTATGAGTCAAAAAAATGTTGGTCTCTTGCCACACGTCCCTCCAAATGGATGGCTTTGATGATGTCGGGATAGCGTAAGGGTGTGATCGTTTCATGACCTCACACCTTGTGAAGTTAGAGGATAGTACTAAGCCTTATCTTCTTTGTAGTTATACAGGATTCGACGATTGTTGGTCCTCGATGCTCAGATCCAACATCTGAGATTTGTTCTCCTCTTCTGTGTGCTCCTCGTATCTGAATTCAGATCTGACAACCATCAGGAATTTGGTATGGGTGATCCAACGATCACTATTTCTCCTCCTCCTGAGCTTACATTTCTGTTCTTGCCATGCCATTATCGCCGTGCTGCTGATCTTGCTATCATTGGTAAACAAGTATACTCTTGTCGTGTTGATATTGACATCAATGAAAAAAAAGAATACTCTGACTTCTGTCTGTAAATATGCCAACAATGTGGCAACATTTGGTTGGGTGACTCATAATTTATGACTGGGCATATTGGTGGTTGACTGGGCATGCAAAATTATTATTATATTCAATAATTTTCCAAGGGTCAAATCCTCTTTTCTTTATTTCTTGTCAAATGTATGTTACACTTACCATTATATACCACGAAGACTCTTTTATTCTCGTACATGTGGGATAAGAATAATGAAGAAAAGTAAAATTTCAACAAAGGAGGTCGAAATTAAATCAAGGGTCCACATTTACCAATCAAACTTGATCGACGGTGGCTGAGTCACGATCTTGCAAAGGCTATATCTTGAGAACCGGATGTCAGAATCACGCAAACTCTATACTGTTGGAAATATGTTTTGACACAGAATATGTTGGTACAAGTTTAAAATGTTGAAATATGATACATTTTTCTCAAAAAATAAATATAATTCAGCTACATTTTTAATGGGTCTGCATGACAACTCAACTTCATGAGCTCATATCTTGAGATCCGAGTGATGGATTTGGGAAAATTTATATCATTGGAAATATGAGACGATGAAGAGAACATTAGAAGTGATTTACATGGTTAAAAAATTTATTTTCACTTCCATAAAATTAAATTACAATCGTCCTATTTTAATGGGAAATTAATTAAATTGTGAAAAGAAAAGTTTAATTAAAAATTTTATTAAAAAAGGAGAGGGACCCATTTTCAACATACAGATAATAATGATGTGATTTCATTAATGAGGAATTAATGAGGAATTAATTAAATGGAATATTTCAAGAAAATACTTGTACGATAATTTCTAGAAGGGAGAAACCCTAACTGCTCAAGCAATTAGAAAATCTCTCCTTAAAAAGAGAAGAGAGGCTTCATAAAAAAGAAGGAAGAATCATTACTTTCAAAGGGGTAGGGAAGAATATTAGAGGAAGAATAAGGTACAGCCATGGATACACAATCAAGATTCTGATCAAAAGAAATAAATCTCCATCTTCTCCATTTTTTTATATATATTCTTCTACACCACTTCTCACAGTTTTATGCTAAAATCTTAGAGTTGGGCACAAGGTTGAGCTGTTGAGTGTTCTTCTTATATTCTTATAAGATTTTTTCTTATATGATCATGGAGTATTTTCAACCACCTATATGGCTATCAAATCTTTTGTAATGAACAAAATCTTTCATAAATAAAACTCCACAAAAAATTTCATCGGGGTTGATCTCAACTATTCTTTGTAACCCTATTTTCAAAATATAAAGTATTTGAGGTTGACCTATCAAATTATCTTTTGATATTGATTGAAATACTCTGTTAAAATTATTTGAGATGATCAAATAATTCTATCCTATGAATAAGATATCAATGTATTTAAAGACAAATCTTCTCTTTATCTAAACCCAGGCTCATTGTCCTGAAGATGGATCCTGATTTGGATCCGAAACGTCGACACTCTATCTACCAACCACAGAAATATTTTTAATCTATTTATATATTGTTAAGAAGATTGTGTGTGATGCTGATCACAATTTAATTATGATGTTGAAGCCCTCCTTCAATCTTTTCTTTTGCTGCACATAAAGATTGTACTCAGGTTATTGAAGAACCATTTTATTTCATAATCTCAAGAAATAAATATTTAGGGTTTTCTTCCTAGTGCTCTCCTAGTCCAAGATATCACAGATATATCGTTAATTCCAAGAGGATTACCACCTCTCTAAAAATGAAGGGGGACTAATGTCCTCGTGAGGTTTCTGTTTCGGTCCTGACAAATTCAAGCGTCAACATGGCTGTAAGTGACTTTGTATTTGGTTCAAACACTCTGAAATTTGATGATGTTGTTGGTGTTATCCTTAGCGAGGAAATGCTATGGAGAAGCACATGTGAGACATCAAGTAATGTGTTGATTGTGGAGAACAGGGGATGAGAAAAGGATAGAGGAAAGAGCTTAGGGAACCATGATAATTATAGGAAGGATAGATCCAAATCTAGACTAGGAAAAATAGAGTGTTGGAATTGTGGGAAGAAAGGACATCTGAAGAAATGTTGCAGATATCTAAAGAAACAAAGAGATGGACAATGGGAGAAAAATCAGGAAGCAAATGTAATAGGTGATGTGTTACAAGATGCTTTGATTCTTTCTTTAGGTAATGTTACTGAATCTTGGGTAGTGGATTCAAGGTCTTCATTTCATGTCACACCCCATAGGAAATATTTCCAAGATTATGTTCAAGGTGATTTTGGACAAGTTTATTTGGGTGATGATGAACCATGTCAAATTGTTGGAATGGGAAAGGTACAAATAAAGAAAAATAATGGAAACCAATGGTTATTGAAAGAGGTGAGACATATACCATATTTGAGAAGAAATCTAATTTTATCAGGACAATTGGAAAGTGAAGGTTGTATATCTACATTTATAGATAAGGTGTGGAAGGACACTAAATGATGTAGGAGCATTTCGGTCATCTTAGGGATGACACGACGAAGGAAGTTTAGGGGACTTGATAGATCTATTACAAAATTTATTGGTTTCAATAGGTTGTGAATGGATGCACTGCAGGGAGTGATGACATCACTACATATCAGAATAATGCAACAGAGTTGCAGCAATGGGATAGCTATGGGAGCACTGCTATAGAATAGAAAAGTGTGTGGAAAATTATGCTATAGAGGACAAGCTATTACAAAAAAAATTGTAGACGTGTTGAAGGGAGCGTATTGTTGGGCTGAATTCGAAAGGATGTGTAGAGGGAGATGAAGAGTCATTGCGAAAAGTATAAGCTAGAAGCTGGAAGGTGAAAGGGTTGAAGAGCGCTAGGAAAACTGAAGCGAACAATTTCTGAATGAATAAAAAACAACATTGAAGAGATTGAAAGGGAGATGGAAAAACCAACAAGAAGATATATATTGCGAGACAATAGAGAGGGAAGTGGCTGAGGTTTCCATGGCCTATGGTCTGGAAACCCAACGGAGGTTGTAAGCTCACATCTAGGTGATGAGTCATTGTATTTTAATCTGTATGATGAATAAAAGAGTCAGAGTTTTGAATATTTAACCTTTCAGTGTGTGCATATGAATGGAATCCTGTAGGATGTTAGAATGTTGTGTTACCCATATTCTGAATGTAATTACATTCCTCCCTTATTATAATATATGAGTGATGCCAATCTCTATAGAGAATAGTTCCATAGGATATCACTATCTAGGTGCCTTGTAGGAATGTTTTGGTTGCAGCAAAAATGTAGTAGAAGAAGATGCATTGGAACATGAGATGTTGCAATAGGAAGCATTTTGCAATAGAAGCGTGTTGCAGCAGGAGGATACAACAAGAGAATTTTGCAGCTGATAGTTGTTGCAACAGAGGCATATGATAGTCATAATTGTGTTGGGATAGAGACGTGATGCAGCAAGTGGATGGGTGTTGCATCAGGATGTAAGTTGCAACATGCAGATGGTTGAGTTGAAACACATGCATGTTTCAAAAGTATATGTATTGCAACATAGGGTGAGTTGCAACATGGGTGCATTGCATCCGAGGACATGTAGTTGGATATGTGTTGCAGTAGGGGACTGTAATAGGAGAGGTATTGCAATAGGAGGCTGCAACATAATGGGATTTTCAACATTAGGATGGTTGAATTGCAAAAAAATATTTGTCATAGCAGAAGGCGAGTTGCAACAGAGGGCGAGTTGCAACATAAGGTGAGTTGCAATAGAGGGAAAGTTACAACAAAAGGTGAGTTGAAAAAGAGGGTGAGTTACAACAGAAGGTGAGTTGCAGCAGAAGCCGAGTTGCAACAAGTGAATATGAAACATACTAGTTATTATCGACTGATGATTCTGTAGCATATGTTCTCTAGTGCTACAGGGAACAACGTTGGTATGAGATAAAGGAGGTACAACCCTAGGGGTTGTGGCATGATCAGATTGAAAGGAAGGAAAATGTAGCAATGAGGAAGAAGCATTATGACAGTCACAATTCCTATTACGCACACATGAATAAATGATCTACTGTAAACATACTCTATTGGCAAGGGGCGAATGCCCACTACATCACTAAAGGATCATTGGTAATGGAAAAAGGAGAGAAGGTGGGTACATTGTATTTATTTAATGGTAATGTTGACTCTTCAATCTCTTTAACTTCTACAGGTGTGGATACAACACTATGGCATCATAGGCTTGGAAACATGAGTGATAAGGGGATGTAGATACTTCACAAACGGAATTTGTTTCCATATATTAAACAAGTTGATTTGGATTTTTGTGAACACTGTGTTTATGGAAAACAAAAGAGAGTCAGATTTATCAGGGCTGGAAAGGAAAAGAGAGTGGAAAGTTAGAACTTGTACATGCAGATGTATGGGGACCAACTTAGGTATCATCTCTTGGTGGCTCTCATTATTATGTTATTTATTGTTGATGCAACTAGAAAAACTTAAGTTTATTGCATTCGAAAAAACATAATTTTTTTGACACTTTTAAGGAATGGAAAGCTTTGGTTGAGAATGAGACAGGAAAAAGGTTGAAGTATCTTAGATCAGACAATGGAGGTGAATGCTACAAAAATGAGTTTGATTATTAATATTCATACCATGGGATTCATAGAGAGAAGACACTTCTAGGAACAACACAAGAAAATGGTGTGTCAAAAAGGATGAGTAGGACAATCATGGAACATGCAAGGAGTATGAGATTTCATGTTGGGTTGCCCTTACAGTTCTGGCATATGTTGTAGATACTGTTGTTTACTTAATAAAAAAAGGGCCTTCAATCTCCTTATATGGTGGCATTCTAGAGGAGGAATGGATAGGTAAAAATTTTAACTACTAATTTATGAAGACTTTCGGTTGTGAAGAATTTGTCCATATTGATAAAGAAAATATAATTGAATCTTGAGGAAAAATCAAAGAAGTGGACCTTTATTGGATACAATGTTAATGATTTTGGTTATCACTTATTGTTGGAGTTACTTCACACACACCTATGATTTATTTTTCCTAAGGTTTTTCCTATGTTTATTAGTCATTATTCAATATCCTATATTTTTGGAAGAATATTCCTCTAGGGAGAATATTCTCTTCACTTTTCACTTCAGTTTGATTAGTTGAGTGGAGTCTAGTTCATACATTGGGATTATCACCATGCAACATTGTGATCATCACTGGCTAATGCACATCCTTGGGATCATCACCAGACTATTTCATTACCCATGATTCCCTGATCGCCTCCTCTCTTCACTCTATTTCATTCAGTTAATTGAAGACTAATAGACTAGTTAACTCAACTAGGTGGCAATTCACTCCCATAACTGCTCGAGAGACTAGACTAGGTGGCAATTTACTCCTGTAACTGATGGTGTGTGTCTAGATCACTCTATACCACCACTATGGTGCCTTGGATTCTCCTCCAATGTGCATTGGTTTAGTTATACAGAGTATATCATGTGTACATTATCATTCATTCATTTGGTTAATGATAATTCTTCCATTCTTTCTCTCCTGCTTCTTTTTTCTTCTATTTTCTCTGCAACTGTGCATGTCAATTCCCAGATAGATATATTTTTTGCAGTTTCAAAAAATATACATGGTATCCGAGCCGATGGAATGCTAGGTAAAATCCACACCAAATTATTTTTGCAGGTACCGAAGATTGAAGATAACGAAAAAATGGAATTCCCAAAACAATTCATTCTTATACCTTACAAATTATTTGCATGGAAGGAGAATATGGTCATGCATATTTGAAGTATATGATTGTACAGGTTAACCATGAACACAAATATGAAACAAACATCATCCATAGAAAAATCCACGTATCTAAATCGAATGAATGAAGCATTCAGAACAATCAGCAGTCTCATTTCTCATGATCTCCTCTTTCACATATCTTCCTGTAAAACCCCCAATGAAGCATGGACCACCATGGAAGGGATATTTGGAAAACATGATGAGATGAGAGGACACATGATTGAGGTGGAATGTATCACATTGGATCCAAAAATCTTCGACAATATCCAAGATTTCTTTACCAAATATATAGATTTACTGTTGCAACTCAAGGCTTGTGGGGCTGATAAATCTAAGGAGGAAAAAACAATGGTTCTAACCATTCTCAGCAAACTTGGTCCTGAATTCTCAGTGTTTTTATCCACATTCCATTCAGTCAAATTATCCTTTGGAGCCACCTGGAAGATGCCTTCTCTCGAGGAATTTATCAAATCTCTGACACAAGAGCAGACCAATCTCATCAACAGGGGGAAAATAAAAGGCTCAAAGGTGCATGCAGCTAGTGTGCAAGATGGCAACAATAATCAATATCAGAGATCTAAAGATAAAGACAAAAGGAAAGCTCATGCAAATCCAAAGAAGGAAGGGTACTCAAAATCCTTCAACGATGCCTCCGAATCTAAAGGTGGAAAGGGAATATGTAATACCTCTATTTCCCCCATTTTATAAATATAAATATAACTGGACAAGTGACTATGATGGACTAGATATGTGTGAATTTTTGATTTGATGAACCTTTGTATGAAAGGGTCACTGTATGTATTTTCTGCTATCAATAGAAAAGGGATAAGTGTTGCATAATTGCTGAAAGGGGGAGTTTTCCAAGATAGACCATGGATGTTATGAGAGAGATGGTGAGGGAAACCAAGAATGGTTGAGATGACCTTCACCAAACTAGTACCTACTAGGTGTAATTTCTCAATAGTCCTCTGACCCATAAATGAATTACCAGTCAGGCTGGTAGTTGGAAAGCCCTCCTCAAGAGTTAATGAGGATATGGGGCAGGGTACCCATCTGTAAGGCTTCCAGGCCTGACCACGAGTTGGAGATTTAGACCCACACAACCTTTATGAGGAGGGAAATAAAGGAAGTAATTTGGGGGACATAGGTATATCTGCAAGGAAGCAGAATGGAGAAGACAATCTCCAGAAGAGAAGAGAGCGTGGTTCGACTTTGGAGTTGAGAGGAAAATTGAGAAGAAAGCGCATTTTGGTTGTAAGAAGCCATGGGCAGGGGTTTCTCTACAAGTTTATAAACAGGGCTAGCGAGTGAATGTGGAAGTACTCTCACAAACCTCCTTTCTTGGTATATGTTTGCACTCTTTTCGTCGATGTGTGAGCAAAAAGTGAGTGCTTACATGCCTAGTTGGGCTCTGCTAGTCATGACAGCTGTATGGTAAAAGGTTAGAAAGAAAACAACTAAGCTATTAACAAGAATTAAGCAAAAAACTAAATGAAACTATGAGCATGGAAATAAAAATAAAAACAAATGACAATGGACCAATATCACCAGTGTATTAGCTGGTCTGATAGATGAAATCCAAAGATACACAAAGGAGAAAGAGGACTTGGGTCCCTTCCCTCTCCAATGGAAGACTCTTGAGGCCCTCAACTGATTGCTCTCCCTTCAAAAAAAGATGAAATGTGGATGAAAGAACTCCAAGCTTATTCACTCAAGTGAGGGGTGAATAGCTTATGAAATGCAACTTACAATGTGTATTTCCAAAGAAGGGGTCTCTAGCAATCTCAACAGCATAACAGTATGAAGAATTCCTTGAGAAAATGGTGGTCATTCATGGCTTTTTATAGCCAAGCATTGGGTTATTATGCAACCTCTTTTGAATGTGAA
>ML795559.1:137735-176554 GCA_009831015.1 Picea engelmannii
AGAGCATGATGTATACTATCCATCCATGGGTGTTGTATCTGCATGTGCATTTTCCTTCATGTCCAAATAACTTCATCAATCTTGTGGTCCAAAACCCATGACTAGGGTTGACATCAATGACAACAACCAATCTTCCAACACAACTAATGTGCCCAAAATGCCTTTTTCAGTGATTTTAATTAACTTATAGCTCAAAATAGTCAAAATCATGGAAATCGTTGGAATGGAACGAAACCAAACCCAACCTGTGCGGAATGGCTCAAAATGATGATAAATGCCAACTGGACCCCACAATGCCTCTCAAATAACCCTTTACTCGCTATAACATCCATCTAGCTACTCTGGTCATCATAAGTCTCTGCCCTGTGATGATGTCCCAAAGTGGGGACATTACATTAAACCAGTTGGAAAGCCTGTGTCAGTTTTCCCTGTTGATTGTTGTGGCCACACAGTGTTGGAATGCATGTGGTTTGTTGGCCACTGGAGCAACACTCTCTCCAGGAGAGAGAGTGTATAGAGGAAAGAGAGAATTCCTGGAAGGAACCTTGTAGCTGCCACAGAGCCTGAAGACTTTCGGTCCAGCCTGTTGCTGTAACCTAAGGCAAGGGAGGTTAGCAACTGAAGGACTGTCCAGGTGACAGAGAAGGTGTATACTCCTGGGGTGGAACAAGCATGTGGGGAATGAGGGTGTATGGGCAGTGAGTGTGAGAGGTTCCTAGGAGAGAATTCCTTCCTTGTGGCTGTGTGCTGTTTCCTTGTAACCTCAGCCTAGCCTAGGATTCCTTGTCTTGGGGTGGAGCTTAGTCCCAGCTCGGGGGTGACCCACTGTTAAGATGATGAGAAGTGCGGTCTAAGGTTGGGAGGTTTGTGGAAGGCCTACACTTGGTTGGTGGAATCTACCATTGTTCAAAGATAAGTACTAGATGATGCTTTAATTATGTTTCTGTATCTCTGTGTATTGTAATCATCATGTATTCTACTGTGTATATGAAATGATGTTAAATAGTATTGATTGTTGATTATGGCAGTAAATCATATGATTACTCTATTTTGAATGTGTTTAACTTGTTTTGAATGCATGTGGTTAATTGTGAGTGAGAATGTTTTTATTCCACGTAGTAACACCTACACAGTAGTGAGTGAAAAGTGGTGCTACAACTTGGTATCAGAGCCAAGGTTTCGACACTGATCCTAGATGGGCTAGTTGAGTGGTCTTTGGACTGAGGGTGTGAGGAGAAATTGTGTCTGGAGGACCAATTTTGGACCCTGGTAAGCTCAGGAGGTATAGCAGTGTGCGAAACCGCAGCCTGTGTGGTCTATGGCCACAGGGAGAGAGGACTCCACACCAATAGTGCTGGAGCCTTAGGATCTGTTTGAGAGGGAAGGTGAACCCTTGTGATCGTCGGATCTAGAAAATGTGTGTAGGGATTAAAATCCCTTTTTAAATGCACAGGAGTGTGGGAATCGCGATATGCGAAATCCCGAAAACCCGAAAAATTGTGGAGATCTACGTGGTAGATCTGGGAGGAAGTCTTGACCATTATATCTGGCAGAGTCGCGCTCGAGTTAGTCATGAAACCTTTCAAATTTCATAAAGTCAGTAGATGGAAGTTCGATATGTGGGGTGCATGAACTCCCGATGCCCGAAAACACCGAAACGCCTAAAAGATCTGCACCGTAGATCTGAGAGGGGACCTAACTTTTGGATTTTTCTTGGAAAGGATGTGGGCGCATGAATGTGTACCATGTGCCAGTGAGTCAAGAATATAGGCAAGAGTGGTGGGACCTGAAGATGTCACCGAAGGTGTCTCGGACCCTCCTGAATGTACCACGTGCCACGGTGGTGAAGGGAAACAACTGTGTTGTGGGCCCAGAGAATAAAGTAATTCACAATTTTGGAATTCGCAAAGGAGGAGAACAAAGGCTCAACACTCCAACTCATGAAGTCACGATTTGGTGAAGAAGTGCTAGCACTTAGCCCTAGCCTATAGTCATGTGTAGCAGGTGCTAGTGAGGGGGGAGCCATACCCGTATCACATCTCAGGTATCGAAGTTTGGAGGAAATGAATCGAGGGTCTTTGACTCACGAACTCGTGAGATCGTGAGTTGTGAAAGGGTGACTTTGGTTACGAATATTTAACTGTTGGATCTTCGTGGACCGAGATTCTGAAGTTCTGAAGTCCCAAAATTTGCAGTGCCGGACAGAGCTCAGAAAACTTGTGAAATCAAAATGTTTTTCTTGTTCACGTTGGCTTATGAATGTTGTAAGTTTTCTTGAAGGTTTAAGGGCCTGAAAAACTTTAGTTGATTGCATGTTGTTTGTGCAGAGTTCAACGAGTGTCAGGACAGCTGAAAACTGACGCCGAGTATGGAATTGGAAGAGGTGCAGATTGCCTCCGAAACAGAAGATGAAAGAGAAGGAAAGGATGTCAACCTGGGAGTCGAAGGAACAAACTCTAATGGGCACAAAAAAGAGATAGATAAAGAGGGACACATGATGAAACTCATTGAAAATTTGTAGAAAGGTACCCAGGCTCTCCTAGCTGATAGCCGAAAGCTCATGAAAATCAGGGAGGTAGGGTGAATTCAACTTAAAAATGTTGAAGAGCCTAGAAAGAATAGAAAATAAATTGGAAAAAGAGAGTGACACAAGTAGATCAAGAAGTGTCATAACCCCTGAGAGGAGAAGAAGATCGAGGAGTTGTAGCAGACATTACCGTCTCTCCTCAAAGCATTCTAGCAAGGAGACACACAGTAGTTCAAGCTCGTCCCCTACTAGAAAACACCGAAAATCTGGAAGGGATGAATTGAAAAGAGAAATCAACAAGATTAAACCGCCTACATTCGATGGTGAACATAAGAAGGAAGAAGATGCCGAAACATGGTTGTTGGGTATGAAGAAATACTTCCAACTGTAGAATTATTCTGCCCATGCAGAAGGAAGAATTGCAATGTACCAGTTGAAAGGAAAAGAATCCATGTGGTGGGATCAGTTGGTGCAAGTGCAACACATTAGAGAAAAATAGGTCACGTGGAAGGAGTTTAAGAGGTATTTCGAGAATAAATACCCGACCAAATGATACTATGACAGAAAGATGAAGGATTTCTTCGAACTCAAGTTGGGTAGCATGACCATTGATGAGTATGAACAAAGTTTTTTGGAAGTACTGAAGTATGTTCCATTCATCAAAGACGAGGCTGTCAAAATTCAGAGGTATCTGAGTGGACTGCCACCTTCCATTGGTGACAAGATTCAATATGACGATCCTAAGACCATGGAAGAAACCATAAGAAGGGAAAAATGCTTATATGAAAAACAAAGAGAAAAGCCTACCTTTCGGAAGGTTTGGGATGACCAGAAGAGGTTTAAGAAAGAATAGAGGCAGAAGGGAAAAAGGCCTCCCTTTTTTAGGAATAGTCCTTGGGGACAGTCATCTTTTAGAGAGCCCAAGAAAGTTGAAGGGAGTGAGAACATGCCAAGACCGCCACCTATGGAGTGTTGGGGCTGTAAAGGGAATCATAGGTATAGAGACTGCCCCCACAGAAAAGATAAAGAGAGAATTGTCCATATTGTTCAACAAGCTGAAACAATGGAGGATATGGGAAGTAAAATGCCAAGGATCTACGCAGCCCTGGACAACAAGCAAGCAGAATTTCAATCGCACATGATTGAAGTGGAAGGTACGATCAACAACCAACCACTTGTTATTTTAATTGATTCAGGGGCTATCCACAATTATATAGATCCTAGAGTGGTGGAAAATTTTCTTTTAGCAAGAAGCAAACATGAAAAGTCTTGGCTAGTGAAGTTGGCCACAGGAACCAAATGGAAGGTCACTGAATTGGTTAAGTTCTATTCAGTAGACATGAAAGGAATGAGAACTAAGGCTGAATTGAACATTTTGCCTTTAGGCTCATGCAATTTCTTAATTGGGATGGACTGGTTGGACTAGCACCATGCCCTTCTGGATTGTCGTAATAAGAGGTTTACATGCCTGAATGAAGAGGGAAATCAGGTAATAGTCCAAGGAATTCCTAGAGCCGTGGCTGTTAGGGAAATCTCAGCCATGCAGCTGAAGAAATGTTACAGGAAAGACTGTCAATTATTTGCAGCTCGGGTGGAAGAAGCATCCCAAGATGTAGTCTCGAATCTAGAAGACCACGAGGTACTTAAAGAGTTCAAGGACGTATTTCAGGAGGTACCTGGACTACCTCCGAAGAGGGACATCGATTTTTCTATAAATTTGATGCCTGGAGCAGCTCCAGTTTCAAAGGCTCCTTATAGAATGAGTATGCCAGAGTTGAAAGAGTTGTAATTGCAGCTTGAAGAGATACTAAATAAGGGGTACATTCACCCCAGTGTGTCACCATGGGGTGCCCTAGTCCTATTCGTGAAGAAGAAAGATGAGACGTTGAGGCTGTGCATTGATTTCTAGCAGTTGAATAAGGTAACTGTCAAGAACATGTATCCTCTGCCAAGGATCGATGATCTTTTTGATCAGTTGAAGGGTGCAAAAATATTTTCAAAAATAGATCTCTGACCAGGATATCACCAAATGAGAATAAATGATGAGGACATCAACAAGACCTCCTTTAGAACAAGGTACGGTCATTATGAGTTCACGGTGGTGCCGTTCGGGCTGTCCAACGCATCTGCTATTTTCATGTGCTTAATGAATGGACTGTTCAAAGATTATTTGGACAAGTTTTTCATAGTCTTCCTGGACGATATCTTGGTGTATTCCAAGACATAGGAAGAACATGAGAAACACCTGAGAATGGTGCTGCAGGTGTTGAGAGAACACCAGCTATATGCAAAACTGAGCAAGTGCTCATTTTATCAAAGGAAAATTCATTACTTGGGACACATTATATCTGAAGAAGGGATTGCTGTGGATCCTAAAAAGGTCGAGGCCAACCGAGAATGGTCAGTGCCAAGGAATGTGGTAGAAGTTAGATATTTTATGGGTCTGGCATGCTAGTACAGAAGGTTTATAGCCATATTCTCAAAGATAGCTCATTTTATCACTTCCTTGCAAAGGAAGGGGAAGAAGTTCTAGTGCACTGAAGAATGTGAGAGCAACTGCTAACCAATGCTCCAATCCTGAAGATTGCAGATCCAAATAAGGATTACGCAGTGTGCACAGATGCGTGTAAGGAGGGTCTGGGAGGAGTTCTCAACCAAGAGGGATTTGTAGTTTTTTATGAGTCCTGAAAGTTGAAGGAGCATGAGAGGAATTATGCCACTCATGATTTAGAGTTGTCAAAAATTGTCCACGCCTTGAGGAAATGGAGACATTACCTCATGGGCAAGAGATTCGAGTTGAGAACATACCACAACGGTCTGAAGTATTTATTTGATTAGTCGACTTTAAATGCCAGGAAAATCAGATGGCTGGAGTTCCTGTGTGAATATGACTTTGACATCAAGCATATCAAAGGGAAAGAAAATAAGGTGGCTGATGCACTCAGCAGAAAAGTGCACGAATTACATGCTACAACCATTAGCATGTACAGGACTGAGATGAAAGACAGAATTTTGGAAGTTGCAAATGCTGATTTGCAGTACAGAGGTTTAATAGCAAAGCTACAACAGTGTGAGAGACCATAGACCAAGGAAAGTTACACCTTGGGAACTGATGGCTTACTTCTGTATAAAAATAGAGTGTATGTACCCAATGTCTAAGATTTGAAGCTAGCAATTCTGAAAGAAATGCATAACGTGGCTTATGCTGGACATCCTGGATACCAGAAAAATGTGGCAACAGTCAAAAGCCATTACTTCTGGCCAGGTCTGAAGAAGGAAATTATTGAATACATCACTAGATGTATGGAGTGCCAGAAGGTTAAGGCTGAGCATAGGCACCCAACAGGGTTGCTATAGCCTTTACCCATTCCTGAATGGAAATGGGACGTGGTAACAATGGATTTTATCACAGGATTGCCTAGAACAAGCAAGCAACATGATTCAATCTTGGTGGTGGTGGACAAGCTTACTAAAGCTGCCCATTTTATTCCACGAAAACCACCCACAGGGAAGCTGATGTTGCAAATATCTTTTTAAAAGAAGTTGCATGCTTGCACAAAATTCCTAAGACAATTGTGTCTGATAGGGACCTGAAATTCACTTCAAATTTCTGGAAAGGTCTGTTCAAAGGATTTGGAATGAATGTGAACTTTAGTACACCATATCATCCTGAGTCTGATGGTCATATAGAGAGGGTGAATAGGGTAATAGAATACATACTGAGAATGTATGTGATGGATAAACCATCAAGGTGGGAAGACTACCTGCATTTGGTATAATTCGCCTACAATAATGGGTATCATGCATCATTGAAGATGAGCCCATTCAAAGAACTTTATGGAAGAAAGTGCAACACTCCAGTGAGCTGGGATAATCCAGCTGACAGATCAGTCATTGGGCATGAACTGCTCATAGATATGGAAGATCAAATGATAAAAATTAAACAGAATGTAAAAGCTGCCCAGGATAGGCAGAAAAGTTATGCTGACAGTAACATAACCCATAGAGAATTCAAAGTGGGTGACCATGTTTTCCTGAAAGTGAGGACTAACAGGAGTTCCCTGAAGTTGGGAAGTTGTGCCAAATTGGCAGCAATATTTTGTGGGCCATTTGAGATCCTGGAAAGGATTGGGCCAGTTGCATACATGCTTGCATTACCTACATCTATGACTGTACATAATGTGTTTCATGTTTCATTGCTTAAGAAATATGAACCTGATGCTAATCATGTTATCGATTGGAATGTGATTCAGGTGGAACCAGAAGGTGTCTTGCAAGTGCATCCTGTGTGCATATTGGACAGGAAAAGCAAATAGCTCCGGAATCAAGCTATAGAGCTTGTAAAGGTCTAGTGGACCTGGTACGGTCCCGAGGATGCAACATGGGAACATGCAGATGCTATGTGGGCAGAGTACCCGCATCTTCTTGAAAATTTTGAAAGGCTTGCAGAGACAGTGTAAGTTGCACCGAGGACAATGCAAAAATAAGGGGAGGGGGATTGTAGTGTCCCCAAGGCTGAGCCCTGTTGTAAATCATGTTCTGAAAGGAATTGTAATTATATTTTATAGGTTGGTGAGACAAGTTTTTATAAGCTAGTGGCTTATGTGTTTGTTAGGCCAGGGAGCCTAAGTGTTGAAGGCCAGGAGCCTGCTGTTGTATATGTAGTCACACATAACAAATTAATAAAAATTTGTAAACACCGCTAGGTGCAGACTAACCACGATGAATGAGTGAAGCGAGACTGAGCTTCCACAGAGAAGGAAAGGGATTAGGGGCTAGAAGGTGGGAAAAGGGGCTAAGTGTTAAGCCTAGGGGGCTTAAGCCTTGGGAATAATATTTTATTATTATTCCAAAGAACATGTGCATTTTATGTTGTTTATCCTAAGTTCTTGGCAAGGGGAAAATGTGCAAAGCAGATGCATGTTGATGAAACACATGTAGTTCCAAGGGTGATAAGTGTCAACCTTGGTGCATGCAAATAAACGATCAAGATGAGCCGTGAGAGGGGTTATTCTCCATTCTTCTTGATTTTCTGAACCGAACATCTCGTCCGACCTCTACAAGAGATACCCCATACATCCACTGATTGAGAAGCTTGTGTGTTGATGATAAAAAAAGCCAAAACATCCTCTATCTGAGTATCGAGCCTATGCATGGAGTCTTGTTCGAAGCCATATCCGTGAGTCCATTCACCATTGTTGAACCAATTGGAAATCCTGTGTCAGTTTTCCCTGTTGATTGTTGTGGCCATGCAGTGTTGGGCTGCGTGTGGTTTGTTGGCCAGTGGAGCAACACTCTCTCCAGGAGAGAGAGTGTACAGAGGAAGGAGAGAACTCCTGGAAGGAACCTTGTAGCTGCCACAGAGCCTGGAGACTTCTGGTACGACCTGTTTCTGTAACCCAAGGTAAGGGAGGTTAGCAGCCAAAGGACTGTTTAGGTGATAAAGAAGGTGTATACTCCTAGGGTGGAACAGGCATGTGGGGAATGAGGGTTTGTGGGCAGTGAGCGTGAGAGGTTCCTGGGAGAGAATTCCTTCCTTGTGGCTGTGTGCTGTTTCCTTGTAACCTTAGCCTAGACTAGGATTCCTTGTCTTGGGGTGGAGCTTAGTCCCAGCTCGGGGGTGAACCACTGTTAAGCTAATGAGTAGTGCAGTCTAAGGCTGGGAGGTTCATGGAAGGCCTGCACTTGGTTGGTGGAATCTACCACTGTTCAAAGATAAGTACCAGATGATACTTTAATTATGTTTCTATATCTCTGTGTATTATAATCATCATGTATTCTACTGTGTATATGAAATGATATTAAATAGTATTGATTGTTGATTATGGCAGTAAATTGTATTATTACTTTGTGTTGAATGTGTTTAACTTGTTTTGAATGCATGCGGTTAATTGTGAGTGAGAATGTTGTTATTCCACGTGGTAACACCTACACAGTAGTGAGTGAAAAGTGGTGCTACATGAAGACTCATGAATTCATGAATGACAAAGTAAATCTCAACCATTGACAGGTAGAGGGCATGTGGCGCTAGATTTGATAGTCTAGAGACTTGGCTCTCCAGGGGATTCACAATGTGATGAGTTGATAAAATTCGAAGCCCAAAGTTGTGAAGAAAAGAGAGCCATGGATCTATGGATCTTCATGGATAGATCTCAACTGTGAGATCTTAAGTACTTTGGAAGACTGTTTGTCTAGAGTTGACGTGGCTCACCGATGTCACCCAGGGTGACATGGACCTGTAAATAAGGTGTCACATGTCACTGGGATATGGATGTTTTGTAGAACTCTTATGCCTATTAGAGCATGACACATATCACCTCCTAATAAGGACACATGACATCCCTAGCCCTAACCACATGTCCGCCTCTGGTTTGTTCCCACTTGGCCAACATGGTTGGTGATACGACCGAGACTCTGGGAGTCCGAGAATTCAGGAGTTCAAAATATTTGGTGTGTAGTATCGTAGAGGGATTTTCAACTTTGATCGCCGAAGCATTCAACATCAACGTCGAATGCCGAATGCCTAAAAGGGACATTCAACGTCAATCATCGAACGTCGAATGTTCAACCTCAATGCCGAACGCTAAATTCCAAATGTCGAACGTCGATCGTCAAATGGACAAGGCCATATGGAGATATTTTAGGACTCCGAGGAGTATGCGTGTAGTAGGAAAAGGGGTGTTCAATGCCGAATGCTGAAGATCCTAACTAATAATGCCTGGATAACTACGAGAGGCCATATCTTGCAAATAAAAGGTCGAATTAGAGCCAGTAATACTTGTTATAAATACAAATGAGTAGAAGAGGATGTATATCTCAGAATTAGGATTTGCGATAGTTAGGAAAAACAAAAATTTTATGCCCCATCCCTAGAAAGGGTATTTAGGGTTCAGTTGTGTTACAGAGGAAAAGGGGAGAAATGTACATACTTCCATAAAGGATTCCATCCATAATATACATGTATGTTGAAAAAAATAGATTTAATGACCCAAATACTTCATAAAAAAAACCTTGGAGATCGCATCCTTGAGGGTGCCAAGAAGAAGAATCCAAAAGATCAAAATCCCAATAAAGGAAATTCTATCCATGCCTTGATTGCCATCAATTCCTCTCTCGATGCTTGGATCATAGATTCAGGAGAATCACACCACATGGATACCAAAAAAGAGGTACATTCTTCATTGGATGCATGCAAAGGTCCTCATATTCTGATGGGGGACAAATCTCCATTCGAGGTCACTAACAAAGGAAGGATTGAACTCACCAACGAAAGATTCGAGAATGTGTTGCACGTTCCGAAACTTTCCTTTAATCTTCTCTCCATGTATCAGATGAAAAATTCCAGCACTGGAAATAAATTCGTATGCACACCTGATGCAGTGGATATATATGACATGCAAATCAATTCTAGGGTTGCTATCAGTGAGGTAAATCATCAATCTAGGCTTTACTCATTTTTTGAATTTATTGAACTAGATTATGCTTTATTGCTTACCCATGCTGATGAAAGCAGTAAAATATGTCACGAAAGGTTCAAGCATTTAAATTTCAGATATATGCAACAAATTAGCAAGTAAGGATTGGTTCATGGTCTACCGAACATCCATTTCTCCAAAGGAATTTGTGAGGGATGTGTTCTTGGAAAACACCCTCAAGAAAAATTTGACAAAGGAAAGACACAGGGGGCTTCCTCTCCTTTATATTTGATCCACAATGATCTCATGGGCCCTTTTCTGCGTCCATCAATCAACAAAGCAAGGTATGTGCTCATTTTTGTTGATTATTTCTCATGCTTCATGTGGATTTTCTTTCTCAGGAAAAAATCAGAGGTCTTTCAACACCTCAAAGATTTCAAAGCCCTTGTTGAGACACAACCATGAGAGAAAATAAAAATCCTCTGAAATGATAAAGGGGGAGATTATGTCAACCATTAGATAGGGATTCAGTTGCAGCACACAGTTCCCTACACTCCACAACAAAACAGAGTTGTTGAGTGAAAAATAGATCTCTAAAATAGATGGCATCTTGCATGCTACATGCAAAGTCACTTACATAGATATTATGGGCCAAAGCACTTAATTGTGCAACATACATCCAAAATATATCTCCCCATAGATCTGTCAAGGATAAGACCCCCTACGATGTTTGGATCATCATAAAACTAGAAGTGACCCAGTTCCACATTTTTGGTTCATGTTCATGGGCCAAGATTCCCTCTAAGAAGAGGAAGGCACTTGATCCAAAGAGGACAAAGAACATTTTTTTTGGATAACCCGATGTTGTGAAGGGATATAGACTCATTGATATTTCCTCAGACCAAATCATCATTGACCATAGTGTTCTTTTCAAGGAAAGTCTCTCACATGTACCTCAACAGCCAAATGCAGAAACCTTTGTTCTTCCACCTGTTAGAGATGATGAGAATGCACATGTCGACTCTTCTTCAGATGAAAATTCTGATTCATAAGATTCATATGATCCATATACAAATTCAGTTAGCCACATGTAAATTGAATGCATGTAGATGCAGATGTAGAGCCAAAGTACTCTTCAGGATGCATGGGATCTTGTTGGGGATCCAGCCGATACTCGGAGGACTCGATATGATTTCAAGGAGCCTCCTCTTCCACTCACTGCCACTAAACCATTTCCACCTAGGAATATTTTCTTGGTCCAATATTCAGATCCAGAGTCTTATGGCGAGGCTGTTAGAAATACCTCTTTAGAATCAGGAGGAGTACAACTCCCTCCTCGAGAAGCATAATTTGGATTTGGTTCCCCTTCCTTCTGGAAATAAAATTGTCAGGTGTAGATGGGTCTATAGGAACAAGAGTGAAACAGATGGAAATATTAGCCGATACAAAGCCAGGCTTGTTGCCAAAGGATTTCAGAAGGTTTATGGCATTGAATATGATGAGACTTTCACTCTAGTAGAGAAGATGGATTCCATACATTTGGCACTTTCCATTGCGACAACCAAGGGATGGTTAGTCCATCAGATGGATGTGAAGAATGCATTTCTTCATGATGATCTCCTTGAGGAGATCTATATGGAGAAACCCTATGGATTTATGTAGGATTCATGTTTGGTCTGTTGACTGAATAAATATCTTAATGGCCTCAAGAAGGCTCTGAGGGAATGGTATGCCAGTATGGACTCCTACCTGTTGTCATAGAACTTTATACATTGTAAGTCAGACTGGAATGTTTACAATCTCATGACGACTGACTCACTTCTACTCCTAGTTCTGTATGTTGATGATTTGTTGATCATTGGTTGCTTGACTTCAGCGATTGCTGCGGTCAAGAGGATTCTGCATGACAAGTTCTTGATGATGGACATAGTCCACTACACTTATTCCTTAGACTCGAGATCAGTCAGGATGCATCAGGCATCAAACTGTCTTAGGCCAAATATGCACGAGATATCCTTGAGAGGTTTCATATGACAGACTACAAGTCTGCCCTGAATCCTTTCCTATCAGGAGTCTGACTTGAGGATTGCGGGGACACTCCACTGGTTGAAAACACACTGTAAAAATAGTTAGTGGGGAGATTTTTGTATCTCACACACTCCAGAACAGACCTCTCCTATGCAGTTGGCAGAGTTTCCAGATTCATGCATGAGCCGCATGAGCTACATTGGAAGGTTGCAAAGCGTATCCTTCGATACATACATGGAACCATATTGATGTTTAGAGGGGGTGTTGGAGTTACTTCACACAAACCTAGGATTTATTTTTCCGAAGATTTTTCCTATTTTTATTAGTCATTATTCAGTCTCCTATATTTTAGAAAGAATATTCCTCTAAGGAGAATATTCTCTTCAGTTTTCACTTCAATCTGATTAGTTGAGTGGAGTCTAGATGCTACATTGGGATTATCAACATGCAACAATGGGATCATTACAAATAATGAGCATTGTCCTTGGGATAATCACCAGACTAGCACATTACCCATGATTCCATGATCTCCTCCTCACTTCACTCTATTTCAATCAGTTAATTGAAGATTGATAGACTAGTTAACTCAACTAGGTGGCAGTTCACTCCCGTAACTTCCCGAGAGACTAGACTAGGTGGAAGTTTACTCCCGTAAATGCTAGTGTGTGTCCATATCACTCTAGAACACCACCATGGTGCATTGGATTCTCCTCCAGTGCACATTGGTTGAGTTATATAGAGTATATCATGTGTAAATTATCATTCATTAATTTGGTTAATAAGAATTCTTCCATTCTTTCTCTTCTCTTTCTCTTTTATTCTATTTTCTTTGCAACTGTGTATGTCAATTCCCAGCTAGATATATTCTGTGCAGGTTCAACACATTTACACTTATGAGATTATGAAAATCAAAAAATAATTAGGAGTAGATATGTTGTATTAAATTAAAAGGTATTGTACAAAGATCAGTTGCAGGGAAAGAAAAATGAAAAGGAAAACACATATACATAATGCTTGATGAAATCAAAGAAAATGAAATTCCAAAGGTATCGGAAAATCAAAATGTACAACAACAGGAGCAACATGCACCTCAAACTCTTGCAAGTTTTGTTAGAAGATATACTAGGTTAAGTAGACCCCTTGAATGATACTCTCCTTCATTATATTATTTATTGATGACTGACTCTAGTGAACCAGAAATTTATGAAGAGGTAATGTAGGTAGACACTAAAAATAAGTGGGATCAAGGCATGAAAGAGGAAATGGATTCCTTGGTAAATAACCGAACTTGGGACTTGGTTCAGTTTCCTATAAGAAAAAGAGCATTGCAGAATAAATGGGTTTACAGGTTGAAGGAATAAGATGGAGGAAAAAATAAGTACAAGGATAAACTTGTTGTAAAGGGGTTTGCACAAATGAGAGGTATATATTTTGATGAAATATTTTCTCTTTTTGTTAAACTGACTTCAGTTAGGACTATGTTAAGTTTTGTGGCAGTAGAATATTTGCATCTTGAGCAGTTAGATGTAGAAACAAATTTTCTCCATGGGGATTTGGAGGAAGAGATTTATATGAAGCATCCACAGGGGTATGAGGTCAAAGGGAAGGAAAATATGATATGCAAGTTGAAGAAGAACTTGTATGGCCTAAATCAAGATCCAAGGCAGTGGTATTTGAAGTTTGACAGGTTTATGACAGAACAAGGTTATAGTAGATTTCATTATGATCACTATGTTTTTTTTAAGAGGCTAGAAAATGGAAGCTACATTATATTTATATTGTATGTATATGGCATGCTTGTTGCAGGGTCTAACATGAAGGATAAAAATGTGATAAAAAAGAAATTAGATAATTCATTTTTGATGAAGGATTTGGGTGCTGCAAAGAATATCCTTGGTATGAGAATAACAAGAAACAAGACAAATCACAAATTGATATTGTCTCAAGGTGAGTACATAGAGAAGGTGTTGGAGAGGTTTAAAATGCACAATGCAAAACTAATTAGTACACCTTTGGCTAGCCATTTCAAATTAACTATGGAAATGTGTCCCAAGACACAGGAGCAGATAGAATGCATGTCTACGACCACTTATTCATCAAAAATTGGTAACTTGATGTATTATATGGTGTGCACAAGACCAGATATTGCACATGCAGTGGGAGTTGTGAGTAGGTATATGGAAAATCCAGGAAACGAACATTGGGGGGAAGTAAAATAGATTCTCAGGTATTTGAGAGGTAATGTTACTCATGCACTATGTTTTGGAGGTTCAAACAATGTTCTACAAGGATATGTTGATTAAGATATGGAAGATGATAAATATAGTAGGAGAAGCACCACATGGTATTCTTTTATTGTAGGTGGAACAAAAACAAGTTGGATTTCGAAACTACAAAAGGTTTATGCACTTTGAACAACAAAACCAGAGTATGTTGCTACTACAAAGGCTAGTATAGAGATTCTATGGTTACAAAGGTTCATGGAGGAATTGGGAAAAAAGAAAGAGAATACCAGGTTGTAATGTGACAACTAGATTTCCATTCATCCTACAAATAACTCAACCTTCCATTCTAATACTAAGAATATACATATTAGGTACCATTTCATACGATCTGTGTTGGAAGATGGACAATTGAATTTGGAAAATATACATACTAGCCAGAATCTTGCAGACATGTTAACAAAGGTAGTGACTAGAGAGAAACCAAGTTCTTGCTCAGTTTCATTTGGCCTTCAAGCATGAAGATGAATATGAGAAATTTTCCAAGTCCAAGGTGGATCATAGTCAAACATGTACAACAACAATGGAGTTGTTGTGATTGGTCTCCAAGTGGGAGATTGTTGGTTGTGGAGCCTGATTATCTTCTCAATTTAGAGGTCTTGTTTCAACCATGTTTGGATCCCATTACTCAACGAGGGTGTGTGTGGGGTTCCCCCCGCCCCCACATCTCTTGCAATGGGGGTATAGAGGGGGCAACGAGAAATTTTGGAGCCCCCCCTAGCAGGGGTTCAGACACAGTGCTCTCGAAGAGAAATGTTTTGGGAAACTTGCCTTGTAAAATATTGTATTTCGTAGTCAATCTGGATCGTTCATTATAAGGTCACATATTTGATAGTAGAAGTTTTGTTAGAGTTTTTTTTCCCTAGAATAAAATCCTTTTTTATGAGGGAATTTTATTGTGGATCTGTAGGTGAGTGAATATTGAATTTTGAGAGAGGCAACAATGAGAGAAAAAAGAGGAAGTTACAACAAGTATGTTGTAGGTCATATCCCTTCATTTATTGGATATAAATAAAGGAAGTACCTATAAATTTATCTGGTGGACGTAGCCCACACTAGGTGAACCACATATATTTGTGTCTCTATTGTATTGTGTATCTTCTGTGTTTTATTTCTGTATTTGTTTTATTTTATTTCTCCATGATCTTGTTTTTATAAGAAGTAGCAGGAGTACGAGAAATTTTCTAAGTGAATATGGATGTATGTACATATTTTGTTAAATAAAAAGAAGTTTTCATATCTTTTGTGTATGAATTGTCTGTATGCGTGATTATTGGAAGAATTGCAGTCTGTGTGAAATATGGAATTGGTAGAACTTCAGTCTCTATGTGAATTTGAAGTTAATTGGAAAATTTTTAATATCTGTGTGATTTTGAAATTTGATGGTAGATTAAGGATTGATCTGTCAAACGAGAAATAGTATTATGTTGAGGAATAGAGACAATTCAAGGTTAAGAGAATTTGGAGGAATAATTTTGTGCATATTTGTATTTCCCGTGTGTATTTACAGATGAATTAAAAGGGTAATTCATGTATTCATCGACTGTACATGAATTAGGGGTTTTGTGCGATTCTAACCTTGAAGAACAAGGAAGAGACTCATTGATAGAGATGGATACCTGTGTGAGTTTGAAATGGGTATAAGGGTATTTTGTTGAAGACTTAGTGAAATCAAATTCACTTTGTGAATTTGAGATCGAGATTAGTATAAGGATAATCGATCCATGTTGGAGTCGATTTTCTAATTTATTTTTTGCATTGAGAAATATAACGAATGAAATGAAGGATTGAATTAAAACCTGAGTAATTCGAATTAATAATAAAACTCCTCAATGTTGAATATTGACCAAGGTGTGGTCAAGTTCTGTGTGGAAATATCCCACTTCAAGCTGCGATGAAGATGCAAGTAGATTCATGAGATATGAGTGAAAGACACTGGCAATTCATCATTGTATGCAAATTTGAAATACCTAGGAAGTAAATTTCCCTTTGGATATTGTGTTGGAGTGATTTGGAGGAGATCCACCTAGACCAAGGAAGTGAATACACCTAGCTTGGATTGTTAACAAGGTAATGATAAATCACTACAAGAAAAATGTATTGGAAGGTAAGTGTGTTTTATTCCTCTAGTTCATGCAAAGTCTAAGCTCTAGGCATTGAGGAGATGAAAAGAGAATTGATTCCTTGAGGAATTGAATGCCATTCTCAAAGCTAAATTGCAATGTGAAGGAAATCGCCTAGTTGGAACACATTTATAAAAAGATGAAATTGTATACATGAGTGCAAATCCAAATGAGTGATGACATAATAATGGTAAAACCTATAGTTTTCCACAATTGAAATAGGAAGAGGGTGTGTGAAAAATTGATGGATTTTTTGGCACTAGTTGTTTAAATAACTAATATCATGGTTAAGTATTTATGATGGTGAATAGTTGAAAGCATAGTAAATTACATTCAGAATTATAAATTGGAAATGTGGATCTCTAGTATTCCAAGTGTAGGAACATAGTAGAAACTGCATATGCCAACAAAGGATTTTGCAGGAAATGTGTGAGTATATAGACATCGAGATTGTCTATGATATATTTGCAGAAGTCTAGAAATTACTATTGGTTTCCAACAAGCAGAGGAGGTAATATGTTAAGTTAATTACAAGTTGCCAAATTCCATAAGCATATCTTTCTTTTGAAGAAGTTAAGATTCAGATTCAAAGAATTATAAGGTTGAATGAATCTAGGTATGTTATGATATTGAACTCACAGTCTAGTTGGAATACAGTTTTGGCTCAAATTGTAGTAATGTATGGATTAACACATTGTGAGAAAGATCTAAGGATCCAACACACATGAGTGATTTCAATTCATTGTTATAGGAATTGTTTTTCCTGTAGCTAACAATTGAGAAGGGATTTTGAGTAAGCAGTAATTGTTGGTAGCATTAATAACCTACCGACATATTGGGTACATCACTAGTCTAAAAAAAACTCCAAGTGTGGTCCAGATTGACTACGAAAGGCTTTCAGAAGGTGCATGACATTGACTATGATGAGACCTTCTCTCTAGTAGAAAATATGGATTCCATACGTTTGTCACTTGTCATTGTGACAACCAAGGGATGGTAAGTCCATAAGATGGACATGAAGAATGCATTTCTTCATGATGATCTCTCTGAGGAGATATATATGGAGCAACCCTAGGGATTTATGTAAGATTCATGTTTGTTCTGTTGACTGAAGAAATCTCTTTATGGCCTCAAGAAGGCTCCGAGGGCATAGTATGTCAAGATGGATTCCTACCTATTGTTACAGAAATTTATACATTGTAAGTCAGACCTGAATGTTTACAAGATCAGGAAGACTGACTCACTTCTACTCCTAGTTCTATATGTTGATGATTTTCTAATCACCGGTTGCTCGACTTTAGTGATTGCTACAATCAAGAGTATTTTGCATGACAATTTCTTGAAGATGGACATGTTTCACTACACTTATTCCTTAGAATTGAGATTAGTCAAGATGCATCAGGCATCAAAATGTCTCAATCCAAGAATGGACGATATCTCCTCGAGAGGTTTCACATGACATAATACAAAATTGCCCCGAATAATTTCCTATCAGGAGTCTGACTTGAGGATGGAAGGGACACTCCACTGGTTGACAACACACTATACATATAGTTAGTGGGGAGCTTGTTGTATCTCACACACTCCAGACCAGACCACTCCTATGTAGTTGGCATAGTTTCTAGGTTCATGCAGGAGCTGCATGAGCTACATTGGAAGGATGCAAAGCGTATCCTTCAATACGTACATGGATCCATCACCTTTGGGATTCATTATGAAACAAAATCTACATTGGATCTCATCAGGTTCACTAATTCTGATTGGGCTGGCGATAACACTAATCGCAAGTCTACATCTGTTTACTCACTTAGTCTTGGTTCCAGGCCTATCAGTTGGTCGAGTAAGAAGAAGGCTTCTATTTCTATATCTTCAGTCGAGGTAGAGTACATAGGGGTAGTTAACATAACCATTCAGTCTATGTGGCTACAAAATTTTCTCACTGAGTTGGAAATTTAGTTTCATCAATCGATTGTCATTTGGTGTGACAACCAGATCACTCTGAAGTTCTGCAGAGATCTAGTTCAGAGGCGGTCGACAAAGCACATCGAGATCCACATGCACTACATCTAGGACTTAGTACACGAGCAGATCATCAACCTGTAGTTTTGTCCCTCAGCAGAACAAACTGCAAAAATATTCACCAAGACCTTCACTGAGAAGAAGTTCCATTCTCCGTGTAGTCTTATTGTAGTGAAGGACAAAGTTGCCTAGCAACTGTCAGTTCTTCTTTTTACATACATTGTACCTTGAGGGGGGTTTTTTCCCATGAGGTTTTCCCTATTTCCTCGCTTTATTTTAGTGTATCTTTTGTATTTGGGTACCTAACATGGACTCATTTCTAGGACCCATTCTTTATTTTCACCATAGTGATGTTTAGGGGGGGTGTTGGCGTTACTTCACAAACACCTAGGATTTTTTTCCTAAGGTTTTCCCATGTTTATTAGTCATTATTTGGTCTCCTATAGTTTAGGAAGAATATTCCTATTGGGAGAGTATTCTCTTTAGTTTTGACTTCACTTTGATCAATTGAGTGGAGTCTAGATGCTACATTGGGATTATCACCATGCAAAATTGGGATCATTACCAAATAATGCACATTTTCCTTGGGATAATCACTAGACTAGCACATTACCCATGATTCCCTGATCTCCTCCTCACTTCACTCTGTTTCAGTTAGTTAATTGAAGATTGATATACTAGTTAACTAAGCTAGGTGGTAGTCCACTCCCGTAACTTCCTGAGAGACTAGACTAGGTGGCAGTTTACTCCCGTAACCTTTGGTGTGTGTCCATATCACTCTAGAACACCATTATGGGGCATTGGCTTCTCCTCCAGTGTACATTGGTTGATTTATGTAGAGTATATCATGTGCAAATTATAATTCATTCATTTGGTTAATGAGAATTTTCCCATTCTTTCTCTCTTTCTTCTCTTTTCTCTGCAACTGTGTATGCCAATTCGCAGCTAGATCTATTATGTGCAGCTTCAACAAATTTACACTTATGGGATTATGAAAATCATAAAATAATTAGGAGTATATATGTGGTATTAAATGAAAAGGTCTTGTACAAAGATTAATTGTAGGGAAAAAAACATGAAAAGGGAAACACATAATACACAATGCTTGATGAAATCAAAGAAAATGAAATTCCAAAGGTACCAAAAAACCAAAATGTACAACAACAAGAGCAACATGCACCTCAAACTCTTGCAAGTTTTGTTAGAAGATCTACTAGGTTAAGTAGACCCCTTGAATGATACTCTCCTTCATTGTATTATTTATTGATGACTGACTCCAGTGAACCAGAAAGTTATGAAGAGGCAATGTAGGTAGACACTAAAAAGAAGTGGGAGAAAGGCATGAAAGAGGAAATGGATTGCTTGGTAAATAACCAGACTTGAGACTTGGTTCAATTTCCTACAAGAAAAAGAGCATTGCAGAATAAATGGGTTTATAGGTTGAAGGAAGAATATGGAGGAAACAAATAGTACAAGGCTAGACTTGTTGTAAAGGGGTTTGCACAAAGGAAAGGCATATATTTTGATGAAATATTTTCTCTTGTTGTTAAACTGACTTTAGTTAGGACTATGTTAAGTCTTGTGGTAGTATAATATTTTCATCTTGAATAGTTATATGTAAAAACAACTTTTCCCCATAGGGATTTGGAGGAAGATATTTATATGAAGCATCCACAGGGGTATGAGGTCAAAGGGAAGGAAAATTTGATATGAAAGTTGAAGAAGAACTTGTATGGCCTAAATCAAGATTCAAGGTAGTGGTATTTGAAGTTTGACAGGTTTATGATAGAACAAGGTTATAGTATATTTCATTATGATCACTATGTCTATTTTAAGAGGATATAAAATGGAAGCTATATTATATTGCTATTGTATGTAGATGACATGCTTGTTGCAGGGTCTAACATGTAGGATATAAATGTGCTCAAAAATAAATTAGCTAATTCATTTTCGATGAAGGATTTGGGTGCTGCAAAGAATATCCTTGGTATGAGAATAACAAGAAACAAGACAAATCACAAATTGATATTGTCTCAGGGTGAGTACATAGAGAAGGTGTTGGAGAGGTTTAAAATGCAGAATGTAAAACCAGTTAGTACACCTTTGGCCAACTAGTTCAAATTAACTATGGAAATGTGTTCCAAGACACAAGAGAAGATAGAATGCATGTCTAGGTCCCCTTATTCATCAAAAAATTGTAGCTTGATGTATGATATGGTGTGCACTAGACCAGATATTTCACATGTAGTGGGAGTTGTGAGTATGTATATGGAAAATCCAGGCAAATAAAATTGGGGGGAAGTAAAATAGATTCTCAGGTATTTGAGAGGTACTACTACTCATGCATTATGTTTTGGAGGTTCAAACACTGTTCTACAAGGATGTGTTGATTCAGATATGGAAGGTGATAAATATAGAAGGAGAAGTTGTATTCTTTTATTATAGGTGGAACGAAAACAATTTTCATTTCGAAACTACAACATCTTGATGCACTTTGAACAAAAAAACTAGAGTATGTTACTGCTATAGAGGCTAGTACAGAGGTGATTTGGTTACAAAGGTTTATGGAGGAATTGGGGAAGAAGCAAGAGAATAATAGGTTGAAATGTGACAACCAGAGTTCCATTAATCCTACAATTAACTCAACCTTCCATTCTAATACTAATCATATACATATTAGGTACCATTTCATATGATCTATGTTGGAAGATGGACAATTGAATTTGGAAAAGATCCATACTAGCCAGAATCATGCAAACATGTTAACAAAGGTAGTGACTAGAAAGAAATTGAGTTCCTTCTCAGTTTCATTTGTCCTTCAATCATGAAGATGAAGATGATAAATTTTCTAGGTCCAAGTTGGATCATAGTCAAACATGTACAACAAAAATGGAGTTGTTGTGATTGGTCTCCAAGTGGGATATTGTTGGTTGTAGAGCCTAATTATCTTCTTGCTTCATAGGTCTTGTTTCAACCATGTTTGGACCCCATTACTCGACAGGGGTGTGTTGGGTTCCCATCCCATCCCAAATCTCTTGCAAGTGGGGTATAGGGGGGGGGCAGCGATAAATTTTGGAGCCGCCCCTGGAAGGGGTTTGGGAGAAGTGCCCTCAAAGAGAAATTTTTGGGAAAATTACCTTGTAAAACATTGTATTTCGTAGTGAATTTGGATCGTTCCTATGAAGGAGATTCAAAATTCAAAGCAACAAAGATTCAAACTTACAGAGGTCAATTCGAACAACTAAATATGAAGGAAGATGAGAATATTGCATCTTACTTCTTATGAGTCGATGAAATAATAAATGAAATCATAGGATTGGGAGAAGAAATTAAAGAATATGTAATTTTTCAAAAGGTACTAAGATCTCTTCCTATGATATTTGATCCTAAGATACCAGCACTAGAAGAAAGAGCATATATAGACTCAATAAGCATGGGTGAACTACATGTAATCTTTAGAGCATATGAAATGAGAATTGAATAGGAAAATCCAGATATTAAAGAATCAGATTTCAAATCATCCAAAAGGTCAAATAAAAAGGGAAATTAAAAATAAAAATAACATAGCAACAACAGTGGCATCTCGAAAGATGATGAATAAATGACTAATTTTGTCAAGAGATTGAACAAGGGAACCAACGATAGATATAAAGGTAAGATTCCATTGATTTGTTTTAATTGTGATGGTATTAGTCATTTTTCTAACAAATGTCCTCATAAGAAAAATAAGGGGAATGATGAAGATTAATAAAATATAAAACAAACATATAAAGGCAAAGGAACCACAAAGAAAGTTTTCAAGAAAAGCTTATGCACCAAAGAAGACATCTCCTCATCAGATGAAGATGAAATCAGTGACAGTGATACATAAAGATTTATATTAATGGAAGTAGAAGACTCTAATAAAGAGTACACCTAATAAGAATATGAAGAAGCATAAGTTGACTACCGAGAAGAATTGTTGACTACCATAGAAGTTATAAGAAGAGAAACGAGGAAAAACAAGAAGCTACAAAAAGAACTAGAAAAGAAGGAAGACACTTAAGAACTAGAGCAGATCATCATGAAATTAAAGGTTCAACTAGAAGAATATAAAACAATTGAAGAAGCACTCAAAGAACAGTTAGAAGAAAGAGACAAGATCATTGGAAATTTGGAGGCAGAGATTGTCACATTGAGAAAGGATCTTCAAAAGAAAAATATGTAGAGCAACTCAAAAGTTTTGGATGACATTATCAACAGTCAAAGGCCTAATCATGACAAGTCTAGACTTGGGTACAATCAGATAGAAAATGGATCAAGCTCCAAAACAACAAAACAAGAAACATATCGAAAAAGTTATGCAGAAACAATCAAAGAGGATATGAAGGCCTACAAGTAAGATTACAGGGACACTCATCCACCGAGAAGATTCAGATTTCGGAATCAACAACTGAAAGAAACAAATATGCCTCATGAAGAATAAGGATTCATAAGTGTAACTCCTTTCAAAAGATATTAAACTCCGAGGTATCAAACTATATTTTTGGGTTTATGTTATGCATGCAATAATTTTGGAGATAAAGCTGTAAATTGCAGAGATGATAGTAGGAGCATAAATAGTTATCCAAGAAGGCCTAGTGAAAAAAAAAGAATAAGCTACAATACGTTTGAATCATTGAGAATTGAAGTGGAATGCTACAAGTGCAATAACTTTGGATACATGGCCAAAAATTGTAGAATGACAGTCCCTCCTAGAGAACCACAACAAAAAAACAATAGTCACAGATAGGATCCTCATAAGAGAACATGGATCAAAAAGTAGAATCAATATAGCAATGAAGAATTCACACTTTTTCTAAAAGCTAAGAAGAAGAAGCGTGGTTGGTATGTTGACAGTGGTTGTTCAAAACATGAAGAACAAGTGAACAAAGACCAGGTCCCATAGATCACAAGATTGGAAATAAAAAGAGATGAAGAAAATTATACAGAGAAAAGGAAAGATGCCAGATACAGAAAGATTTGGAAACTAACTTAAAGAAAAAAAGGATAGGTAAATAAGGAACAAGTTCAAGAGATTGTAATTTTAGACACTATAGTGAAAGATGAATCCAAAGATAGAAATAAATAAGTTAGAGCTCAGAGAGATGATGAATCTACTAATGAAGATTATTATGAATACACATAAGAGAAGGAACTGTTCCGAGCCATCTGAGTTAGAGACTCCCAGATAATATGAATAATAGATAGGGGGAGTCTATGCAGTAGCTAAGACAGACTAGAGAACCATCCTTCGAGCATCTTGCATAATTTGAGTAGATAGATTCAGTGCATTCAATTAGTAGAAGGACAATATGATAGATTAATCAGTTGTAGTAGTAATTCATGATAGTACAGTGACATATGAGTCAAAATTATGCACAATTGTGTAGCAGAGTTTTGAACAGTATGGACATATATGGACATGAAATCATATTTTCCGAACAAGGAACTTGAAGAAGAAGTCTACATTGAAAAACTGGTTCCTAGAGCATGGTACTCTAGATTGGATAAATATCTACAATAGGCAGGGTTCATAAAAGGAAGTGCAGACAACAACCTCTACATCAAGGTAACTCAAGATGGTATTTTATTAATTGAATTTTATGTTGATGATATTATTTTTGGAAGTACTGATGACATGTTAAGCCATAGATTTGCAAAGGATACGCAGAATGAATTTGAAATTTCATTACTCAGAGAAATATCTTTCTTTTTGGGTCTTGAGATATGTCAAAGCAACGGAGGAATTTGTATTTCTCAAACTAAGTATATGAGAGAAATGAGAAAGAGGTTCGGAATAGAAGATTGCAAACCATTTACCACTCCTGTGAAAACTAGTTGCAAGTTGATCAAATATGATGATTCAAAGTCTACAGACCAAAGGAAATACAGGTCAATTATTGGTAACCTACTATATGTGACAACATCCAGACCAGATGTAATGCAAGAAGTTGGATAGGTGGCACGATTTCAAGCATAACTAAATGAATCACATGTCTTAGCAGTGAAGAGGATTTTCAGATATCTTAGAGTAACATAAGATTTTGGATTATGGTATCCAAAAGGGAAGGATCTATCAGTTATTGCCTACATAGATGCAGATTGGACATGTTGCATTGATGACCAATGAAGCACCAGTGGAGCAACATTCTACTTCAGTGAGTGTTGTTGGATTACTGAGAGGGGGGGTGAATCAATAATAGAGCAATATAATCATGTTTAACCATATAATTCAATTGTTATATCAATGTAGCATTATCATCCAATATTTACAGAGTAAATAAAAAATGAACAAATGAATAATCATACACATACATAGTACACCAGTGTTTTTACGTGGAAACCCAAAGCAGGAGAAAAACACATAATGTTTTTTCTTATATGTATTGGAGAATTGCATTCATTGGAAGCACCAAATTCCTTTGTTTTCAAGATGCAACTGGAAGGAGGCTCCAACCCCCTAGTTTCTCAAGCTACAACCTGAGGGAAGCTCCAACTCCCCAATTCTCTGGATAGAACAAGAAGGAGGCTACAACCCCCTATGTTCTCTGGCTACAACCGGAAGGTGGCTACAACCACCTATCCTTGCCTCGTCCAACTACCCTGATGTATAAGTAGAATTATGGAACCACTGTCACACTATCACTGTGAGATATACTATTGTAAACCTGTACCAATAAACCTGGACAAAACAACCTGTACCAATAACCTGAACCATGCATCAACCATGCATCATCCTGTACCTCAACCTGTAATCAACCTGTACCATAAACAAGTGCATCAACCATGCACCAACCTGTACTTCAACCTGCAAACCTTCCTTAACTTTAACAACGAGATATTAGCATTTTCATCAAACTTTACTTTAGTCTCACATGACTAGTTTTGGATTAGTCAACAACCCTAACTTGAAATAATCATAACCATGTACCTGTAATGAATAAATATATGAAAATAGTACACAATGTTCTTCAATTTGTTTTGTGCAATTTATCCAGGTGTCACTACTTGGGACCTATCAGAAAAGGAGTTATAGCAAAAATGGCATACATTGTTGAATTCTAGCTTATTCAAGAGAGAGAACTTGTAGAGCGTTCCCCGCACATAATATTTGTTGTATGGATATTTAAATTTTACAAATAATAATATAGAATGTACTCTAACCAACACATTTGGTCTTACTGAATTTGGATCTGTTATGAATAAGTTATGACATTTTTACCCGAAACAACTGTTTTAGACTAGTTTCAGGAGTAGCCACAAACCCTATTTTCCACGGAGTGTAACTCCAAAAATAAAATTACCCACAAGATGAAATTCATACCACAACTAGTTGGATATGTTTCCTCAATGGCCTCCCACTTTCACGGTCAGAATCATTCTAGAAAGAAATTTATTGCGAAAATGGCGAGATGACCTGTAAATAACATACCTTACAAAGAAACATCAAGAGAATTTATCTTCCCTTGAATTTCAGCCTTCTTTACTTCACCTTCCCTCTGAATTTTGGCTTAGATATCCTTTGGTTACCTCAATCACCTGTAGATATTCAATATTCTCAAGTGTGATTAAAATGAGAGAGCCTTTCCTTGTATTTATACTCTTCAAGTAGCTTCCTTAGAAGCATCTTCTAGGCCACTTTGTCTACATAGCCACTTTTTCCACATAGTCACCTATGTCCAACTTTTCCCAATTTTATGCTTGTCCATGTATCCAATAGCCACTTGGCCACTTAACCCATTTTCCTCATTTTAGGGTTAACCTTCTTATAACCACTTTCCATAATTCGAAAGTTCTCTATTTACTTTATTATTTAAATAATCCTCCTTGACTTTGTCACTTCACTTTATTATTTAAATAATCCTCTTTGATTTTGTCACTTCACTTTATTATTTAAATAATCCTCTTTGACTTTGTCACTTCACTTTATTATTTAAATAATCCTCTTTGACATTGTCACTTCACTTTATTATTGAAATAATTTCTTGTTTGCAAGCACTTTGACTTCTTTGACCTTTTGGGGTTTAAAGCCAATCATTTGAGGGTCCTTCAACTTCGTAAGGCCATAACTCTCAAACTGTGAGAAGTTATGTGAGGTTCCACATATCACCGGAAATGGCATGACATGTACTATCCATAACGAATAGTCTTTCCTGAAAATATATCAAAACTCATACCATTATACATCAAACAAACTTGTGTACATTACCAAAACCTTTGTGCTACTAGAATTCACTACCGAACTTTCTTCAAGGGTTAACATCAATGACAACCAGCCCAATTAATAAAAAATATCCCCTTTTGGCATTGATGGAAACACTCTGATGCAATACTGAAATCATATCACTCATGATCCCCATGGAAACATGCTTGCATCTTTGTGACCAACACTCACCCTAGAACCATGCCTCTATCCTCTGCATTTAATAAATCTTCCCGATTTGTCATCAATGGAAAATGTATCTTTCCATTGAGGGTTGTTCCCCCTAACTGACTCGTCTAATATCCCAACCTGAACTGTCCTCTTTATGGTGCTTGCTCATGCACATATAAGACATATAAGATAAGCATTCAAAAGAATTCATTTTGGAGTAGAAATAACTCTGAGTCTCTGGAGAAGATACTCAAAGGCTTCCCGTGGAAGCAATTTTATAAATATGTCTGCCACTTGTTCTTTTGTGCCCACATATTCAACTCTGATGTTCTTTTCTGCAACCTGTTCCCGTAGAAAGTGATACTTGATTTGAATGTGATTTGTCTTGGAGTGCATCACTGGGTTCTTTGAGATACTAATGGCGCTTGTATTATCACAATAGATTGGAATGGGCTCATCATACTCAACCTGTATATTTGTTAGAGTTTGCTTCATCCATAGAACCTATGTACAACATGTTGTTGCTGCAATATACTCCACCTTGGCTGTAGATAAAGATACTGATGATTGTTTCTTGCTTAGCCATGATACTAAACACTCACCCAAGTAGAATGTTGCTCCATTGGTATTTTGTCGGTCATTAATGCAACCTGCCCAATCTGCATTTGTGTAGGCAATAAGTGATAGATCCTTTCCTTTTGGATACCATAATCCAAACTCTTTTGTTCCTTTGAGATATTTGAAAATCCTCTTCATTGCTAATACATGTAATTCCTTTGGTGCTACTTGAAATAGTTCCACCTGTCCAACTTCCTGCATTACATTTGGTCTGGATGTTGTCACACATAGTAGGCTACCAATCATTGACCTGTATTGCCTCTGATCTGTAGACTTTGAATCATCATATTTTCTCAACTTGAAATTGGTTTGCATGGGAGTGATAACTGGTTTGCAATATTCCATTCCAAACCTATTTAGCATTTCTATGATATACTTGGTTTGAGAAATAAAAAATCCTTGGTTTCTTTGACGTATCTGAAGACCTAGAAAGAAGGATAGTTCTCCAAGTAATGACATTTCAAATTCATTCTACATGTCCGTTGCAAATTTCTGGCTTAACCTATCATCAATACTTCCAAAAATAATATCATCAACATAAACTTAAATTAATAAAATACTATCTTGATTTACCTTAATGTAGAGGTTGGTGTCTACACTTCCTTTTCTGAACCCTTCTTGTTGTAAATATTTATCCAGTCTAGAGTACCATGCTCTAGGAGCCTTTTTTAGACCATACAAGGCCTTCTTTAATTTACACACATAATCTATGTTCCCTGACAATTGAAATCCTTCTGGTTGTTCAATGTATACTTCTTCTTCAAGTTCCCCATTCAAAAAAGATGATTTTACATCCATCTGATACACTTTAATATTTTTGGAGCATGCATAAGCTAAAAGAAATCGAATTGCTTCTGTTATGGAAACTGGGGAAAATGTCTCTTCAAAGTCGATTCCTTCAACCTGTGCATATCCTTTACATACCAGTGTAGCTTTGTTCCTTGTAACCTGTCCATCTTCATTCAATTTATTCCTGTATACCCACTTTATGCCGATCACATTCTTATCCTTTGGTCTTGGAACCAATTCCCAAGTGTCATTTTTATCTATTTGATCCAATTCTTCATCCATGGCCTTATTCCAAAATTCATCCTTGCCAGCCTCTTCAAAAGAGGTTGGTTCAATCGTAGATGAGAGTGATAGGTGTGTTTGTTCTTGTGAAAAGATTCTTCTTCTAGTCTCAACTCCTGCATCTTTCTTTCTAATAATCTGATCTGAAGGATGATTCTTCTGTACTTGTCTGCTAGGTGTCTTTGGAGACACTTGTTGAAATTTCTCTTCTGCTTCTGTCGGATCCTCTTCATCTTCCCCTTTTACTTCTTTTTCATCTTCTGCTTCTTCTTCGTAAAGTTGTTCCACTGATTCATTTTCTTCTTCCTTTAATTCTTGTCTACCTATTTCATCAATTGTTACATTGATGCTTTCCACAACTTTGTTCAATATCAGGTTGTAACACTTGTATGCTTTCCCTCTACTTGAGTAACCAACAAGTTCTCCATTGTCCACATGAGAGTCAAACTTTCCCACTCTGCCATCTTCTCTTTTGATGTAGCATTTGCTTCCAAAAACTCTGAAGTGCTTCACATTTGCTGGTCGTCCTTTCCATAGCTCGTAGGGAGTTCTATCAGTCTTGTTTCTGAGCATTACTCTGTTTTTAATGTGAAATTTTGTATGCATTTCCCATGTCCAAAAGATATCTATCAATTTATAATTCATTAGCATTTTTCGATCCATTTCATGTACTGTCTTGTTCTTTCTTTCAACAAATCCATTTTGTTGAGGTGTCCTAGCAACAAAGAATTTCCTTTTTATTCGATGCTTGCTACAGTAGTCCATAAATTCCTTTGATGTGAAGTCTCCTCCATTATCAGATCTCAAGCATTTGACTTTTGAATCCATTTCATTTTCAACTATTTCCTTGTAGACCTTGAAGTTTTCAAAAGCTTATGACGTATTCCTGAGAAAGCAAACTACAGTCATTCTTGTATAATCATCAACTAATAACATAAAATATTTCTCACCTTTTAAAACCTTTGTTGTAGTTGGTCCAAATAGATCACTATGCACAATTTCTAGTGGTCTTGTCGTTGAATATTCTTTTGATTTAAACCGGGTCTTTGTTTGCTTTCTTTGTTGACAATGCTTGCATAAAGTGTTGGTTGGTTTCGTGATCTGGGGCATTTCTCTAATTGCTTCCATTTTGCTGACTTGGAAACAGTTATAAAATTATATGTGACCCATTCTTCTGTGCCACAACCAACTTTCAACTTCCTTTCCTAGGAAACACTTTTCATTTCCAATTTCACTTAATACATATATGTTGCTTGAATCTCTCACAACTGTTGATATCAATTTTTCTAAACCTTCTTTTCTTATCTCACACTTTTTTGAATCGAAAGTAACTTTCTGACCTTGGTCACACATTTGACTCACACTTAGAAGATTGTGTTTCATATCTTCTACTAGTAGAACATTTTCTTCCTTGGTATTCTTGTTCCCATTTCTGACTGTGCTTTTTCCAATGATTTTAGATGAATCATCATTTCCAAAGGAGACTAATTCATCTCTTTCCTTTCTTAATGTAAGAAACTTGTCTCTATCACTTGCCATGTGTTTTGAACAACCACTGTCAACATACCAACCACGTTTCTTCTTCTTAGCTTGTAGAGCGAGTGCGCATTCTTCATTGCTATACTGATTCAAATTTCTTATCCATGTCATTTTCTGAGGTTCTTGTCTATGGCTGTTGTTGTTCTATTGTGGTTCTCTAGGAGGGACTACCATTCTGCAATCTTTGGCTATGTGTCCAAATTTGTTACATTTGTAACATTCCACTTTAGTGCTCAAAAAATCAAACATGTTGTAGCTTCTTATTTGTGTTTCACCAGGCCTTCTTGGATAACCCTTTTGTGTATGACTTTCAAATTTGTTTATGTTCCTGTTGTTAGCTCTGCAATTCACAACTTTATGTCCAAAATTATTACATGCATAACATAAAACAAAAAATATAGTTTGATACCTGGGAGTTGAAGATATTCTAAAAGGAGGTACTCTTATGAATCCTTCTTCTTCTCGAGGCTTATCTATTTCTGTGAGTTGTTGATTTTGAAATCTTAATCTTCTTGGTGGAGGAGTGTCCCTGTAATTTTCTTTGTGGACCTTCCTATCCCTTTTGATTTTTTCTGCATAGATTTTTGGATATGTTTCTTGTTTTGTTATTTTGGAGCTTGATCCCTTTTCTATCTGATTGTATCCAAGTCCAAACTTGTCATGATGAGGTTTTTGACTATTGATAATGTCATTCAAAACTTTTTAGTTGTTCTGCATATTTTTCTTTTCAAGATCCTTTCTTAATGTTACAATTTTTGCTTCCAAATTTCCAATGATCCCGTCTCTTCCTTCTTGTTGTTCTTTGAGTGATTCTTCAATTATTTTATATTCTTCAATTTGAACCTTCAAATTTTTGATAATTTGTTCTAGTTCATGAGTGTCTTCTTTCTTGTCTAGTTTTGATTGTAGTTTCTTAATTTTCTTCTTTTCTCTTCTGATAACTTCTATGGCACACAACAATTCTTCTCGGTAGTCAACTTCTACCTCTATACCTGCTGTTGGTTCCCTTGTTCAATCTTCTAACAAAGTTGATCGCTTCTTCATCATCTTCTAAGATGTCATTGCTGCTGATATGTTCTTTTTCTCTTTTCTTTCCCTTTTTCTTTGACCTTTTGGATGCTTTGAAGGATGATTCTTTTATATCTGGATTTTCCTGTTCAATTATCATTTCATATGCTGTGAAGATTCCATGTAGTTCGTCCATGCTTATTGAGTTTAGATCTTCTCTTTATTCTAGTGATGGTATCTTAGGGTCAAATATCATAGGAAGAGATCTTAATACCTTTTGAACAATTACAGATTCTTTGATTTCTTCTCCCAATCCCAAGATTTCATTTATTGTTTCATCGAATTGTAAAACATAAGTTGCAATATTCTCATCTTCCTTCATATTTAGTTGTTCGAACTGACCTTTGTAAGTTTGAAGCTTTGCTACTTTGACTTTTGAATCTCCTTCATAAATATTTTGAAGTTTGTCACAAATCTCTTTAATGGATTTACAATGTACAACTTTGGTGAATACCGATTCTCCAATACCATTCATAAGTGCATTTGTGGCTTTGGAATTATTTTGACTAAGTTTCACTGCTTTGTCATTTGTCGACGAAACTATTGGTCCTGTGTATCCATCTACAATTGATTGCCAAATTTTAAATCGTTGTGCATGTATATATGTATTCATCCTTATGCTCCAAAATGCATAGTTCTGTCCATCAAACTATGATATTCCATTTTTATACATGTTGTTTCTTTCCATGATCTACCTTTCAGTGGTTAAACTGATTTCTGAAGGAACCTTCTACGATACCAATTGTTGGATTACTAAGAGGGGGGGTGAATCGGTAATATAGAAATATAATCCTTTTAAACCATATAATGCAAGTGTTATATCAATGTAGCATTATCATCCAATATTTGCAGAGTAAATAAACAATGAACACATGAACAATCATACACATACATAGTACACTAGTGTTTTTACGTGGAAATCCAAAGCGGGAGAAAACCACAAAATGATATTTCTTATATGTCTTGAAGAATTACATTCATTAGAAGCACCAAATTCCTTTTTTTTTCCAGCTGCAACTGGAAGGAGGCTCCAACCTCCTAGTTTCTCAGGCTACAACCTGAGGGAAGCTCCAACTCCCCAATACTCTGGCTACAACAAGAAGGAGGCTACAACCCCTTATGTTCTCTGGATACAACCGGAAGGTGGCTACAACCACCTGTCCTTGTACCATCCAACTGGCCTGATGTATAAGTAGAATGATGGAACCACTGTCACACTATCACTATGAGATATACTGTTGTAAACCCGTACCAATCAACCTGCACCAAACAACTTGTACCAATAACCTAAACCATGCATCAACCTGTACCTCAACCTGTACCATAAACAAGTGCATAAACCATGCACCAACCTGTACCTCAACCTACAAACCTTCCTTAAATTTAACAACAAGAGACTATCATTTTCTTCAAACTTTACTTTAGTCTCACATGACTAGTTTTGGATTAGTCAACAACCCTAACTTGAAATAATAATAACTATGTGCCTGTAATGAATAAATATATGAAAATACTACAGAATTTTCTTCAGTGTGTTTTATGCAATTCCTCTAGGTGTCACTACTTGGAACCTCTCAGAAAATGAGTTATAGCAAAAATGACATACCTTGTTGAATTCTGGCTTATTCTAGAGAGAGAACTTGTAGAGCCTTCCCCACACATAATGTTTGTTGTATGGATCTGAAAATTTTACACATAATACTATAGACTGTACTCTAAAAAACACATTTAGTATTACTAAATTTGAATATGGTATGAATAATTTGTGACGTTTTTACCCGAAACACCCGTTTTAGACTAGTTTCAGGACTATCCACAAACCCTATTTTCCACAAAGTGTAACTCAAAAAGTACAATGAACCACAAGATAAAATTTGTACCACATCTACTTGGATATGTTTCCTCAATGGCCTCCCAATTTCACGGTCTGGTTCATTCTAGAAAAAAAGTTATTGCAAAAATGGTGAGATGACCTGTAAATAACATACCTTAGAAAGCATCATCAAAAGAATTTATCCTCCCTTGAATTTCGGCCTTCTTTACTTCACCTTCCTTCTGAAATTAGGCTTAGATATCCTTTGGTTACGTCAGTCACCTGTAGATATTCAATATGCTCAAGTGTGATTAAAATGAGAGAGCCTTTCCTCTTATTTATACTTTCCAAGTAGATTCCTTAGAAGCATCTTCTAGGCCACTTTGTCCATGTATCCAATAGCCACTTGACCACTTAACCCATTTTCCTCATTTTAGGGTTAACCTTCTTATAACCACTTTCCATAATTAAAAATTTCTCTATTTACTTTATTATTTAAATAATCCTCCTTGACTTTGTCACTTCACTTTATTATTTAAATAATCATCTTTGATTTTGTCACTTTACTTTATTATTTAAATAATCCTCTTTGAATTTGTCACTTCACTTTATTATTTAAATAATCCTCTTTAACTTTGTCACTTCACTTTATTATTTAAATAATTTATTCTTTGCAAGCACTTTGACTTCTTTGGCCTTTTGGGGTTTCAAACCAATCATATGAGGGTCCTTCAGCTTCGTAAGTCCATAACTCTCAAACTGTGAGGAGTTATGTGATGTTCCACACAACACCGGAAATGGCATGACATGTACTATCCATATAGAATAGTCTTACCTGAAAATATATCAAAACTCATACAATTATACATCAAACAAACTTGGTTCCATTACCCAAACCTTTGTGCTACCAAAATTTACTACCATACTTTCTTCAAGGGTTGACATCAATGAAAACCAACCCAATTAATCAACAAGTGTTTAGTATATTGGCTAAGCAAGAAACAATCATCAGTATCTTTATTTACAATCGAAGAAGAGTATATTGCAAAAATAGTATGTTGTAAACAGGTTCTATGGATGAAACAAACTCTGACAGATATACAGATTGAGTATGATGAGCTCATTCCAATCTATTGTGATAATACAAGTGCCATCAGTATCTCAAAGAACCGGGTGATTGATCTGGATTATTTTCGACATGAAATGAGAGAGGAGATATAATAAATCAATGTACAGAGATATATCAAATATCAAATAATATAACATAAATGTATCAAAGATGCAACTATAAACACATAGATACAATAATACACAATTTTCTATTAATGAGCGAAAATGTATGAAGATTGTAAAAATACAGAGTGAAAGACTCGCTAGAATGGTGGCATCTTATCTATGAGAAGAGATGTGTCCTATACTTGCATTCAAAAGAAGATGATTTTAAAATGAGGCTCCAAAGGCCTTTTAATCATAAATAAAATAAAAAACCCTAACCCCAGAAGATGAAAAGCCAACAATTTTGTGGACCTCATTTTGGGTAGTTTGGTGTATCAACTTCCCGGGGGTGTAACTTTGACATACGATCTTCATTTGGGGAGAATGATAGCTCGTTGGAAAGGTATCAAAAAGGAGATTCATTTAGTGGGATCAAAAAGAGCCTTTGACTATTAGTGAGAATATCGATCCCAAAAAACCTTCATTTAGGCCCTCAAAATGGCCCTGGAAGTTAAAAACTGCTAAAAATAGTAAATTACCAAAATTGCCAGAAAAATGTTTTGAGCCAGTTACAAAAGGTGGGTGGCCACCAATATCGACCTGGCTAAATCCTCCCTCCTTATGAATAAATGGTATCCATTGCGTTGATTTCCCAAGGGAGAGGGAAAAACGTTTGCTGAATCTACATCTTGATGGATTGCTTGCCTTGTTGGAGAATTTGCATTGCTTATCTTGTTGAAGGTTGTCACGAACATGTGGCTGGAAGGGTTGGACCTTTTTAACTAGTCTGGCTACATGAAATGCCTATGTGCAAAAGGAATCTTTACACTTTTTTGTAATCTTGTTGACTTTCTTCTGTTGGATAGAAGGTGCTTTGGCCAAGGATGTAGTTGTTGTAGTATCCTTCTATTCATCTTTTGAACAGATTGTGAAGAAGCTGAATTTTTTAGTATGAGATACTGCCTTGTGGAACTGTTTAGGTGGAGAAGTAGTCATAAATACCTCTGGTATTTTGTAGCTATGACCCCCCAGAGAAACAATGACACTACAAGGTCGAGACTCATAAACAACATGGCGCTTCCACATATATGGTTGGGCCAAGAGAACATCACAAACATGCAGTGGGGAAACATCACATAATACCTCATCCTTGAAGGGATAGATTTCGTACGAGAATCAATAGTATTGGATGAAAAAAAGATCTCATCCCTAGCGAAGCCAGCCGATACCTTCCATACCTTGCGCACCAATACCTTCCATACCTTGCATACCTGAGAGGGGCCAAGAAGTTCTAGAGTTCACCAATACCTTCCATACCTTGCGCACCAAGATGGGTATCAAAGACTCTGAGCAACATTTGGTTCTGAAATACCATGGGGCTCTACACAGATACATCCATACTGAAATGGATTTTCTGGACATCTCATCACTCGATGCTACTTATCGATATGCTGTTAAAATTGAGCAGAAATTTAAGCACCAGAACAAACGGGAGTTCGGGTCTGCAAATCTGCAACAACCAAAGCATGACAAATACAACACTAACAAACAGTTCCCCGAAAACTAGTCCAAGACATAGGAAAAGAAGGGTCACGGGAAGACAAATAAGGACACCGAAAAATGGTGTGATTTCCACAAAATCCCCTGGAAGAACACTGATGAATGTCATTCAAAACAGTCATTGGTGGCCGAGATCAAAGACAAGGAGTTGAACCTTGATTCAGAATCTGATTCTGAAAATACTGGTAAAGGACAGATCATTGACGTAGACCCCACTGCTATTGTTGCGACCGCAACAATTCAACCAGAAGAACCAATAGATCCTGAAGAGGGGGACCACCTTTTTCATTCAAAGATGTGGGTGAAGGGGACCCCGCTGCATTTTATTGTTGATAGCGAAAGCCAAAAAAACCGCATCTCAGCAGAGGTCATCAAACAGTTGGGATTGTCTACAACACCACATCCGCAAACATACAATATTGGGTGGCTTCGACAAGGATGAGATCTTCGTGTCAGCCAACAATGTTGATTTTCATACAGCATCCAACCCTTCAAGGATGAGGTATTATGTGATGTTGCCCCACTGGATGTCTGTGATGTTCTCTTGGGCCAACCATATATGTGGAGACGCCATGCTGTTTATGAGTCTCGACCCCGTAGTGTCATTGTTACTTTGGGGGGTCATCTCTACAGATTACCAGAGGTAGTTCCAACTATTGTTCCACCTAAAAAGTGTCGCAAGGTAGTATCTCATACTGCAAAATTCAGCTTCTTCATAATCTTTTCAAAAGGGGAACATAAGGACACTGCAACCACTTTAGTTTTCCCCCCTACACCTTCTATCCAACAGAAGCGGGTCGACAAGGTTGTAGAAAAGCACAAAAATTCCTTCTGCACACCTTCCCCTCATGCAGCTCAACTTGTTGAACAACCTCAACTTCAACAGGTTCATGACAGACTTCCACAAACCAAGCAGTGCGACGTCTCCAGTAATACAATCAGCTCACCCAGATGCAGATCCAGCAAACGTTCTTCCCTCTCCCCCGGGAACTCAACGCAATGGAGACCATTTCTTCCTAAGGAGGGAGGATTGATCCAGGTGGATATTGGTGGCCACCCACCTTTTTCGATTGGCTCAAAACAATTTTCTGGCAATTTTGGCAATTTACTAGTTTTAGCAGGTTTTAACTTTCGGGGCCATTTTGAGGGCCTAAATGAAGGTTTTTCAAGATCTAGGTTCTCAATGATATCTGAAGGCATGATTGAGCCCCCAAAATGAATCTCCTCGATGATACCTTTCCAACAAGCTATCATACGCCTAAAACAGAGATCATATGCAAAAGTTACGACCCCGGGAATTTGATGTACTAACTTACCCAAACGGGGCCCACATGAATTTTGGCACTTCATCTCCTAGGGTTAGGTTTTTGGATGTCTAGGAATTTTGGCAGTCCTATTTATTGTAAAAAGGCCTTCAGAGCCTCATTGTAATCATCTTCTTACAAATGCAAGTAGCCGTCACATCTCTTCTCAGAGATAAGCTGCCACCATTCTGGCGAGTCTTTCACTCTATATTTTTACAATCTCTGTACATTTATTTCATTAATGGAAATCATGTATTACTGTATATCTGTGTTTATGGTTTCATATCTGATACATTTCTGTTATATTATTGAACATCTGCGATATCTCTATGCATTTCTTTATTATATCTTCGATCTCATTTCGTGCCGAAAATAATCCGGATCACGCAAGGTATGACCTGTATTGGTGAAATCCATAACTTATTGGCCCCTCTCTTGCTGCAGTGTGGTCCATCTCATGTACTGGTCTGCATAGTTTCCAAAATGGTAAGACTGTTCCTTTACCGCATCCACAAAAAAATTCCAAGTGGTATTGACCCGATATATTCCAGACTCCTTTGTGAAAATTTTCTCCCAGTAATTTTCCAACCAATGTTTGACATGGGGGAAAGATTTAAGGAGTGCGAAGGTGATATTTTCCCTATCGGAAGAATTATGAGCAAAGAAATAACGTTCTAATAGATTTAACCATTTGTCTAGGGCATCCGCATATATATGACCTTCAAATACAGGAATATCAAAATTAACATGTACCTTGAAAGGAGAGGCACTTCCAAAGTGGTTGTTTGATGAAGATGCGCCTATTGCTATCGATAGGCATTGAAGTATGTGGGAAAAATTCTCCATCATTTTGTGCCTCTATCGTGTGAGAGATTTCTCAAGCAATAGATTTATAGAATCGTGTGCTCCATCATTTTTATTTTCTTCCACCATGGAGGGTTTCTTGGGCATGCGAGAGTGATTGTATTCAAGAGAGACAATCTTGAGACCCAACTTGCTATACTCGGACCTCGTCGTGGACATGCACTACAAAAAACGATCAAGAGCAGCATGCTTTGATACCACTAATCTAGATTATTTTTGGCACGAAATGAGAGCGGAGATATAATAAAGAAATGTACAGAGATATCTCAGATATCCAATAATATAATAGAAATGTATCAGAGATGCAACCATAAACACATAGATACAATAATATGCAATTTTCTATTAATGAGAGAAAATGTACAAGGACTATAAAAATACAGAGTGAAAGACTCACTAGAATGGTGGCTGCGTATCTCTGAGAAGAGATGTTGTCCGCTATTCGCATTTGCAAGAAGATGATTTTACAATGAAGCTCCAAAGGCATTTTTATCATAAATAAAATCCAAAACCCTAACCCTGGAAGATGAAAAGCCAACAATTTTGTGGACCATGTTTTGGGTAGTTTGGTGTATCAACTTCTCAGGGGCGTAACTTTGGCATACGATCTATGTTTAGGGTGAACGTGTTGACGGGCGAAACAGTCCATCCGTCAACTGGAAGAGTGGAACCGGTCCGGGGTTGTCTAAATAAACCAAGCCGTTTGGTATGGACCACCCTGACGAGTTTAACGGCTCCGTTGGCCGCTCTAAGGTCTCGTAAGGAAACCAAAGAGAAAGTTGATCTAAGTTAAATAATCTAAACTAAGGAAACTAGAAACTAATAAAACAAACTGAAAATAACTATACTAATCTAACTACAAACTACAAACTATTATATATCTACAAGATACTAACTACGATCATAATAACTCAAATCAACTACTTAATTATCAGCTATAATCACTCTTTATTTACAAATATACATTATAGACAAATC
>ML795559.1:202163-226469 GCA_009831015.1 Picea engelmannii
GTCTGAAATATTTTGCAACATTTTCTGTAACAAAAATGGAAATTTCAACAACTCATAAATGGAAATGTTAGCCCTTAATTTCTTAAGATATTCGACAACATCATAGTCTAATTTAGGGCTAGCATTGGTCTGTTTAGTTTCCACTGATTTGGATGGCATTGAAGGTAAAGTTTTGGTGTTATCGGCATGGGGTTTGTTTGCGGCTTTGCTCCTAGTATTGTAAGGGTGCACAGTCTCAAAGTTAGCTTGGAAAATACTATCTGAGAGATGACCAAAAATATTTGAAGAAGACTCTTCTTCTTGGGTAGTTTCCTGCTCGACTTCTTCTTGAGGGATATCAGGAGGGATCAAGTCATCCTGGGCTCCTAGAATCGATTGGAGAGCATATTGCAAACTTTCTAGGTTCATGCCTTCGTTGGAAATGTATTGTTGAGGAGATTCATTTAGGGGGCTCAATTAGAGCCTTTGTCTAGCATTGATAATCTCTATCCCAAAAAACCTTCATTTAGGCCCTCAAAATGGCCCCAAAAGTTAAAAACTGTTAAAAATAGTAAATTACCAAAATTGCTAGAAAATTGTTTTGAGCCAGTTGGAAAAGGTGCATGGCCACTGATGTCGAATTCGATCAATCCTCCCTCCTTAGGAAGCATTGGTATCCATTGCATTGATTTCTCGAGGGAGAGAGAAAATAGTTTGTTTAATCTGCATCTTGATGAGCTACTTGCCTTGTTGGAGAAGTTGTGATGCTTAGCTTGTTGAAGGTTGTCACAAACATGTGGCTGGAAGTGTTGGACCTTTTTAACCAATTTGGCTACATGAGATGCCTCTGTGTAGAAGGAATATTTACACTTTGCTACAATCTTGTCGACTTGCTTCTGTTGGATAGAAGGTTCTTGGGCCGAGGCTATAGTGGTTGTAGTATCCTTCTGTTCACCTTTTGAACAAATTGTGAAGACATTGAATTTTGTAGTATGAGATACTACCTTGCGGCACTGTTTTGGTGGAAAAGTAGTTAGAACTACCTCTGGTATTCTGTAGAGATGACCCCCCAAGAGAAATAATGACACTGCGTGGTCGAGACTCATAAAAATCGTGGTGCCTCCACATATATGGTTGGCCCAAGAGAACATCACAGACATCCAGTGGGGAACATCACATAGTACCTCATCCTTGAAGGGCTAGATTTTGTATGATGATCGACACTGTTGGTTGACACAAATATCTCATCCCTAGCGAAGCCAGCTAATGTTGTATGGAAGTGGGTGTGGTGTTGTCAACAATATGAACTGTTTGATGAACTCTACTGAGATGAGGTTCTTCTGGCTTCTGCTATCAACAATAAAATGCAGCGGGGTCCCCTTCACCCACATCTGTGAATGAAAAAGGAGCTCCCCCTCTTCAATATCTGTTGGTCCTTCTGGTTGAATTGTTGCGGTCACAAAAATAGTAGTGGGGTCTGTGTCAATGATTTATTTTTTACCAGTATTTTTCAGAATCTTATTCTGAATCAAGTTTTGGATCCTTGTCTTTGATATCGGCCACCAATTACTGTTTTGAACAACATTCCTCGGTGTTGTGCCAGGGGATTTTTTGGAAATCACACCATTTTTTGATGTCCTTCTTTTTCTTCTCGTGACCCTTCTTTTCCTGTGGTTTGGATTAGTTTTCAGGAGATTACTTGTTAGGGCCGTATTTATCATACTTTGGTTGTTGCAGATTTGTAGACCCAAAATCCCATTTGTTCTGGTGCTTAAATTTCTACTCGATTTTAACAACATATCAATAAGCAATATCGAGTGATGAGATGTCCAGAAAATCCATTTCAGTTTGGATGTATCTGTGTAGAGCCCCATGGTATTTCATAACCAAATTTCATTCAGAGTCTTTGATACCCATCTTGGTGCTCAAGGTATGGAAGGTATTGGTGAGCTCTGGAACTACTTGGCCCCTCTCTTTCCAAAGTGTGTTCCATCTCATGCACTAGTCCTCATAGTTGCCAACAGGGTAATAATGTTCCTTTACTGCATCCAAAAAAAAATCCCAAGTGGGCTTGGCCCCATATATTCCAAACTCCTCCGTGGAACTTTGCTCCTAGTAAGTTTCCCACCAATGTTTGACATGGGAGAGAGATTTAAGGAGAGACTTTTATAGTTTAATTTTGATATTCTCGTATTTCTCGGTTAATGGCCTTGAAAGTTAAAAAGTGCTAAAAATAGTAAATCACCAAAATTTCCAGAAAACTTCTTTGAGCCAATTGGAAAAGGTGGGTGGCCATTGATATCCACCTGGATCAGTGATGCACTCCAAGACTAAGAAAATTCCAATCAAGTATCAATTTATATGGGAACAGTTTGCAGAGAAGAACATCAGAGTTGAATATGTGGGAACAAAAGAATAAGTGGAAGACATCTTTACAAAACCTCTTCCATGGGAAGCCTTTGAGTATCTTCACCAGAGAGTCAGAGTAATTTCTACTCCAAAATAAATTCTTTTGAATGCTTATCTTATTTGTCTTAGATTTACACGAGGAAGCACCATAAATAGGACAATTCAAGTTGGGGGATTAGTTTCAGGAAGAGTTCAGTAAGGGGGAGTATCCCCAAGGATAGTTCAGTTAGGGGGAGCAACCCCAAATGGAAAGATACCTTTTCCATTGATGAAAAAGGGGGCGGGATTTATAAGATGCAAAGGTAAATGCTTGGAGAAAGAGAACAGAAGCATGGTTCCAAGGGGAGTGATGGTAATAGGGGGAGAATGAGTGATATGACTTAAGTATTACATCAAAGTGTTTCCATCAATGCCAAAGGGGGAGATTGTTGATTATTTGGGTTGGTTGTCATTGATTTCAACCCTTGAAGAAAGTCTGGTAGTGAATTATGATAGCACAAAGGTTTGGGTAATGGAACCAAGTTTGTTTGATGTATAATGGTATGAGTTTTAATATATTTTAAGTTAAGACTATTCTAGATGGATAATCCATGTCATGCCATTTTCGATGGTATGTGGAACATCATATAACTCCTCATGGTTAGAGATTTATGGCCATGTGAAGTTGGAGAACCCTCATGAGTCATCTAGAATCCCCAAAAGGTCAAAGTAGTCAAAGTGGTTGCAAAGAAGAAATTATTTAAACAATAAAGTGAAGTGATGAGTTTACTATAAGTAAAAGTGGATACAAAATAAATTATTTAAATAATAAAGCTAATGGAGAAATTACTAAGTTGACAAGTGGTTAGAAGTGGGTTAGCCCTAAAATAAAGAAAGTGGTTTAAGAGATTTTAGAAGGTAAATAATAAAGTTAAGTGATGAGTGTACTATAAGTCAAAGTGGATACAAAATAAATTATTTAAATAATAAAGTTAATGGAGAAATTACTAAGTGGACAAGTAGTTAGAAGTGGGTTAACCCTAAAATAAGGAAAGTGGGTTAAGATGGTTAATAAGTAACCCCTTGAGGAAGCTACATGAAAGTATAAATAAGAGACAATTCTCTCTAATTTTAATCACACTTGAGAATATTGAATATATACAAGTGAATGAGGTAACCAAAGTATATATAAGCTGAATTTCAGAGGGAAGGTGAAGTAAAGAAGGCCGAAATTCAAGGGAGGATAAATTATTTTGATGATGCTTTCTAAGGTATGTTATTTATAGGTCATCTCACCATTTTCGTAATAAATTATTTTTAGAATGATTTAGACCATGAAATTGGGAGGACGTTGAGGAAACATATCCAATTAGTTGTGATAAAAAATTCATCTTGTGGGTCGTTGTATTTTTGGAGTTACACTCCGTGGAAAATAGGGTTTGTGGCTAGTCCTGAAACTAGTCTAAAACAGGTGTTTCGGGTAAAAATATCATAACTTCTTCATAACAGATCCAAATTTAGTAAGACCAAATGCATTTTTTAGAGTACTGTATGTAGTATTCTTTTTACCATTTTCAGATTCATACAATAAATATTCCGTGTCGGGCATGCTCTACACGTTCTCTCTCTAGAATAAACCATAATTCAACAATGTATGCCATTTTTTCTATAATGCCTTTTTTGATAGGTTCCAAGTAGTGAAACCTAGAGGAATTGTATAAAAGACACTGAAGAAGATTGTGTACTGTTTTCAGATATTTATTCATTGTAGGTACATAGTTATGATTATTTCAATTTAGGGTTGTTGACTAATCCAAAATTAGTCACGTGGGACTAATGTAAAGTTTGATGAAAATGATAGTCTCTTGTTGTTAAAGTTAAGGAAGGTTTGTAGGTACGTGATCATATACACCAGGTACATTAAATATTTACAAATCAGATTTGGATGGTAAAATTGATGAGGGATTTTGGTTGAGGTACATGTTGGGCACATGGTTGAGACAAGTAGTTGATAAGTTGGCACATACATGAGGTGTAAAGTTGATGATGTTGGTACATATTGATGAGTCATAATTTATGTGTATTTGATGCATGATTGGTAAATATTTGGTGCATGGTTGATGCACTTGTTGATGGTACAGGTTGAGGTATAGGTTGGTGCATGGTTGATGCACTTGTTTATGGTACATGTTGATTACATGTTTTTTGGACAGGTTATTTGTATAGGTTTGGTGCATGTTTGATGCATTTGTTTATGGTACATGTTGGAACATGTTATTGGTGCAGGTTGTTACATGTTGATTACAGATTGATTGGTACATGTTTACATCAATATATCTCACATTGATAGTGTGATGGTGGCTCCATCATTCTACTTCTACGTCAGGGATGTTGATGGGGAAAGGACATGTGGTTGTAGCCACCTTCTGATTGTAGCCAGAGAACATAAGGGGTTGTAGCCTCCTTCTGGTTGTATCCAGAGAATTGGGGAGTTGGAGCTTCCCTCAGGTTGTAGCCTGAGAAACTAGGGGGTTGTAGCCTCCTTCTAGTTGTAGCCAGAGAATTGGGGAGTTGGAGCTTCCTTTAGGTTGTAGCCTGAGAAAATAGGGGGTTGGAGCCTCCTTCTAGTTGCAGTTGGAAAACAAAGGAAGTTGGTGCTTCCAATGAATTTAATTCTTAAAGACATATAAGAAAAATCATTCCGTGGTTTTCTTCCGCTTTGGGTTTCCACGTAAAAACATTGGTGTACTGTGTACTGTGTATGTGTATGATTTCTCATTTGTTTATTGTTTATGTACTTTGCAAATATTGGATGATAATTCTACATTGATATAACACTTGCATTTTGTGGTTAAAAAGGATAATTTCTCTATCACTGATTCACCCCCCCTCTCAATAATCCATCATATCTCACACTATATCTCTCTCACTACAAAACAAATGTGCAATTTTCAACAAAAGCAATCACTAAATAATATTATTCCTTTGGAAAATATATTTTTCTAAAGTGATTGCTTGAATTGTAAATCTTGTCATTGTACTCTATGAGACTACCCGATATATTGATAAATTTCATTCTTGAACTTATTCATAAAATATGTCGCTAAAATATCATCATCAATTGAATCAATATTTTTTGAGGTGGAAACTAAATTTGCTATGATATATTGTATGTAAATTAAATAGGTTTTAAAAAAATTAGGTGTCCTCTTAGTTTTCTTATTGTATCCTTACCTCAAATTTTAAAATTTTAAAATATATACAGTTAATAAACAACAAATTTGTTGTACTATATGTCCATAAAATATTTTTTAAAATGTGAGTATGAAGTTAATGAAATTCTCTACAATTATTCCTTTTACTACAAAGTAAATATGGCTGTTCATCACTTCAAGTTGAATAAATTGTGAATTTTATAGTTTTCATTGCCAAGAACATATTGTTAATTTATTTATTTTTCCAAAGAAAATCACCATTTCCATTTAGACATTAAATGGAAATTACACTTCTCAAGTGAATAATGCACAATAAAATTAATATTACATATTAATGTACATTTTATTTCTATCCCATCAAAAAATAGTTCCTAATATTGTATTTTTTAAAAAAATTCTTCTTTTTAACCTCATGTTGTGCTCTTGGAGAAGGATCCATAGTGACTAATGGTAAGTCTAAGATTGGATGGTCAAGATTCATATGAGAAATTATATTTCTAGGAATCAAATGGCATGCCAACTCCTTATCAAAATCAAAGTTATCATATTCATCAAGACTCTTCATGTCCCCTGATGGGGCTTCATTTGGAACTAATGCCATGAGGTATTATGGTTGTCTTCTCTATTCACTATATAGGGAACTAATTCCACTACTTTTGGTATCCTTCTATAAAACTGTAGGGTTGGTGCAACTTATGCTTCCCTCTCATGACACCTTGCTTGCAATGTAAATATAGAAAAACAACAATCCATTGACTATGAGGAACTATATGAGGTACATGCACAACTTATTTTAATATGGTGTAAAAAGATGAAACATACAGAATCAAATTAGCTTTCAAAATATATAACTTTGATTATGGAAAATTTGTTTAACTTAGAAAAAACTCATGATATTCTAACAATGGTATATTATTTTTCTAAAATATAATGCATATGTTCATGTTAATATATCATTTTAGTACTTAAATGACATAATTTTTTGAAACATAATTGCGTAGTTGTAACTAGTAGTAAATCTCATAAATTAAAAGGTCAGTAAAGTCAGTAAAGCCTCGAAATTAAAAGGTCAAGCACAAAGACCAAGTTTGAGGGTATTACCATAATCAATCACTTTTTTTACTGTAAATATCAATTTGTACTTGTGCATCATATAGTTTGTTCTCCAGATGGATGAGGCAATAAACATTTATGCCAAAAATAGAAGACCTGAGTATATATATAAGTGAGAGTGGCATAAAGTTGCCAAGTCTTGGCTAAATGATTTCAAAATAAAGGAAGAAGTAACTTTTCAAACTAACAATAATATTAAAAGTATTATTACATCTAATTTTAAGGAGAAATTATGATGTGATAAAGAATTAGAGGATAAAAGAAAATTAAGACACTATAAGGAGGTAATCAACCTTGATCTAGAAGATCAAAAGTGTCTCTCTATTTTGACTAGTTTAAAGAAGAAAATCCACATTGCTAAATAAGAACAAACTCTCATGAGCTCCATAGTGGAATGAGGCATTTTACAATTCCTAAAATGCCATATGAATATTGTTTTTATCATCTTTGTGACACTAAGAGGGGTGAAGATGAAATGCACTTTCTCTTAGAATGCCCTGTAGACACCTGCATTAGATATCAATTTTAAACTATGTGTTACAATATTGACCTTACTAACCTTTGAACTCATTGAAACTAAGGTGATTTAGGAGCACTACTCTTAAAGATTTTCAAGCAAAAAATAAAAATTCTAAAGTAAACCAAGTAATTCATTTCCTTTCTTAAGGTCTGATAGACCAAATTTGGTCTCAGTGGACATTAACCACCACCACCACCACCATCATTCACACACACACACACACAAAGCTCTATAAGTGTGTGCAATTTCATTGATGATGAATATGTGGACCATTTTTAAAAATCTCATTGAAAATGGAGATAATAATAGGGCACTAGAAAAAAGAGTGTGTTTTTGTTTAAATAGTCCAAACCACCAAGTTTTTCAATCCAATATAAAACCAAAGTAGGTATCCCATTCAACACATAGAGGAAAGGAGGAAATCCCACTTCTCTTTTTTTGAATGCACAAAAATGTGCATGTGTTATTAATGTGCATGCATTATTAATGTGCATGCGTTATTGTTACATAAAATAAAAACCTTGTAAAAATCCCTCACCTTGACATGTTTTAAAAGGGAATATTTTGAACCAAAACCTTATTTTAAGGGTAAAGGACATATTTTCCACTCTCTAGCATAGTCAAGCCCACTAGACCCACCCCGTTTGTGAAAAACTACTTAATGATGTTTGGAATACCACTTGGAGGTGAAAGACCCTACAGAAAGGGCATGTGTGATGGTTGCAAGCCTTGTTCAAAACACTCAAGGCCTAAAAGGTTCATTTTCCTACATAAGGCCCTTGTTTTCCTTTTTGACCATTGTTTAGGTACCTAGACCCATCACTATTTTCAAAAACCAACTAATGGAAGCCATGCCCAACTTAGAGGAAAACCATCCCATAGAAAGGTCTTAGGTGGTGTTTTAATGCTTATTTCATAATGCTTAAGCCTAATAAGCTTTAAATTCAAAAGACCCTTCTTATTCTTCCCTAACCATTATCAATACCTAAAGACCCATACCCTTATTGAAAGATCATAGTGTCCCCTAATAAACCACTCTTGTTCGAAATATCCCTCAGAAAGGGAGTGATTTTTGGATTGTATACGTTTTTCATGGAGATTGAGCTAGAGAAGCATCATTTAGAGCACACGACCCTTTTTTTCCTTCCCTAACCTTGGTTAGACATTGTGACCCATTCTTGGTTCACAATTAACATAGTCATGATGCCCATAATTCCCTTGGAGGAGATTGATAACCAATAGAGTTCAGATGTTGTGGTTCGAGGACTCGTCCATGACAATTTAGCCTAAGAAGAAAGTATTAGGGCCAAAACCTCTTGTTTCCCTCCCCTAACTATTGTTAAGGACCCAATCCCCATCCATGATTCCCAAGACCTCATAATGGCACTAATATTCAACTCAAATACCAAATACTCCTTGGAGAGGGTTTGTATCATGGTTTTTAGGTGTTTTTCATGGTGGTGGAGATCGAGAAGGTTTAATTAGGGCCTAAGTCTATTGTCTCCCCCTTAACCATGTTTGTATTTCTCAACACACATTTCCTATTCACAAAACCTATTCATAGTGCCTATATCCCATTTGGAGGCCAAAGACCTCCTACAAAGTTCCTATGTACTGGTTTTAGGACTTATTCAATATCCTTGAGCTTGGGAATATTTAATAAGATCCCAGGGAATTTATTTCATTCTTTGATGATGGTTAAGGCCCCACATCCTATGCATGGTATCCTATGATGGTCTAAGGATGTATTCATGGTTCGTAAGCTTGAGAAGCTATGTTTAAGGCCTAAGATTATTATATTTTCCTCCCTAGCCATTATTTTTATTAATTTTTTTAAATAAATTCCACACCAAATTAAAATATAATAAAAACACTTTAGCAATACTATTACAGAGATCATCCTTGGGATAAAAAGAGTATTCCCCAAGGAGGAGAAAAAAAACAAAATAAAACTATCAACATTCAGAGAGTGGGGGAGGGTTGGATATATCCTAAGGTCGTGTCTAACTTTCGAGTGGTTGGCTGCACAACTCTCATACAAGATTCATCCTTGGGACACTTTCTAGGCTCCAATAGGTCTTCATCCTATTGAATTGGATTCTCCTGGGTCCCTTCTTAATTTGTTTTTTCCTCTATTCTCCCTTGCTGCACATTCTGGTCTTCCAATTCCACTTCCTTACCATTTGTAGGAAACTCAAACCTATTGAAATCTCAACATATTCTCCTAAGAGATTGAGGTCTGAAGTAGTGATGGAGTTTTGCATACTATTGGCACCAGTTCGAAGAGGAAAGAAGAACGATCGTGGGAAAGAAAGCATGCAAAAAACTGAAGTAACAACTGGCAAAAGAACAACACATGTGCATGCAAGAATGTGTTTACAAAGGAAAGCGACAGCTGGAGGAAGAACAATGCACGCATGGGAGAATGACCTAATGTAAGAAGGTTTAGGGTTTTGGTAATATTCTGTAAAAGGATGAAGAGCCCGAAAGGTATAAATATAGATACGAAAGTATCATATAGGGATGTTTTTTGTTATGAGGGTTGTTGTTATTATTATTGTTGTTAAGGGTTAGGATTTGGAGTTAAGTTTTGGAGACTATAACCACATAGGAGCATAGGCGATACGTAATTTTTTTAGCTATATGAACATATTTTGTAAGCTATTGAGAAAATAAGATACAAGGGAAGGTAGATATGAGGATTAGACCACAGGATGTAGAGCCTGGTGCAATCTAGTTCACCTCACATAGAGCTTACCCAGTTTTGTGGGGAATTGTAAGCGCATGGCGCCAGGAATGCAGAACTGCCATAATAAAAGAGCCAAGATCCAAATCCTTGTGGACGTAGCCCAGGAGGGGGTGAACCATGGTAATACTTGTATAATGTATTGAATGTATGCATTTCTCTACTTTCTTTCAGTAATTAATGGTTAAGCTTGATGAATGGGTTAATACATTGTTATGAATCTATTTATACTTTGCTGGAATTAAACTGTGGGATATAGGTATGTGACTTCAAGGAATAGGTAGTTTACCTTACAACTCATGGTACCTAGATTTAATCAAGAAACCCCTATCCCCTACTATGTCCTAGGCTGTAAACACCTGAGTCTTACAGTCACCCATTTAAAACTATCTCGGGTGAGACTGCGCAGTACCTTCCAGTTGCTATGTTTCCTTCTGGTTTACCAGGAGGGTTGATAGTTTTAGAGGCTTTGTTGGAACCTCGGATGACATGAACCCTGGGTCAATAAATCAGACAACCCAATAAGGGAAATAGTAACCAACAAATGGTTCCATTTCCATGTTAAGAGGAACAAGAGAGGACTGAGTAGACGAGATAGAATGAATAAGAACCAAAGGAGCGGAAAAGAAGAGCAATGAGCTATTAGAAGGGAATTTTGAGACCGTAGAACCCCATGAGATAAGAAATCAAGGGTTGGTTGAGAACTAAGGAGCTAGAGTTTGCATATAAAGACAATAGAAAGCCTAGGATCACACTACGTAAATACTTGGATAAATACATATTTATAGATTTACACGAAGTCTTTTTTTGTGATCTTCTACATCTACTACAAGAGTGGATATTAAGGTTAAAGGATAACCACGTGACGAATCGAATTCAACAACTAGATTGGACCCCAATACATATCCAACAACTGCAGCAGGTGAACAAAAAATTCACCTGCGCAATCAAATTTTTGCTTGACAGTATTATGGCAGGATTTATCACAGAATTTGCGGTAGACACAACAAAGTCATACAACATAGCCAAGCAAGAGTTCCTACAATGACCCAGAGGAAGTTACATTCGATCACTGTATACTTATATCAATATATTTCTATATAACAAAGGTGTAATGACGATGGAATTAGACAACTAGACTTCCCTGCGTGCATGGGGGAAGGGGGGAAGCGCTGACAGAGAGAGGAGTAATGGAAGGAGGGAAGATAAAGAGAATAAGGAGGAGGAACCCTTGGACCCGATATTGATGGATGATGACCAGCATAAGTGGATATTGGCGTCATCAGGAATGACATGTAGCGGAGCACCCTACCAGTATAAGGTGAATACCAAGAAGAGAGCCATAGCCGAGAGGGAGGGACTGGAAAGTGATGAGGAAGAGGTAGACGATCTTCGGGATGTGGAGAAGATTGAGGAAATCATGCATGCCATGTATGAGAGGAAAACAAGAGGCCCAAGAATAGGAGGAGAAGACAACCATCCCTTTAATATTAATGTCAGCGTGGAACCCATAAACCCATGTGTGACCAATACACCAAAGAGAACACCACCATTTAGACAACCAAAGTTCAGTGGAAGTCTGACAACCGGAAGTACATCTATACAAGGAGAAAAAACTGGAGGAGCCAATTCAGGCAACCTTGGTCAAGTATCTACACCACACAGAGGATAGAGTAGCTCAATTTTTAGAATGGCAGGACACGATCCTACTATCAGATTACTAGAGTTTCGAGGAGAAGCAACATAAGACCCTGAGAAGCATCTATTCATTTGCACAAATATCTAGAAAGCAAAGAAGATCATTGATTAAGACACCAAACTCACACAGCTAGCGATCATGCTAAGAGACCGAGCATTAGACTGGTACATGAGTCTATACACAAACAATGTTCCCGGAATGACAAGAACATTGGACGACATTAAGAAACTATTGATAAATGTGTTCCAAAAGCTGAGGTCAGAAGATCAATACATGAATGAGATGACTGAAATAAGACAGAAACCAAGAGAATTAGTATGGGAGATTGATCAAAGATTCAATTGATTAAAATGAAAGTTAAAATACCTTATGACCGATATGCAACATCAACACATGTTTGTCAACTCACTACTCCCACACTTAAAATATCCAGTACGAAAACAAAATTTTCAGACGCAGACAGAGGCTTTGCATGCATGTCTGCAATTGAAAGAGAACTAGTACCAACAGATGGACTTGAATATCAAAGAACTGAAGGAGGCTTTGAAGAAATTAACATTTTAGCTGAACCAGAATAAGAACAAGGACAAACGAGAAGTTGTTTGGTGCACTACCTAGAGGATGGAAGGACACCATAAGAATGAATGCCCAACATTCACACAGTATATGGAGATGGGGATGCCAAACCCACTACCATAGGGAGAATTATTGTGCGGAATATGAAAGAAACCAGGTCACAACCCTTACAACTGCACAATGATGCATAAATACCAAACAATCCCAAAGAGCTCATATTTCACCTTTTGCAAGTCAGTCGGCCATGACAACAAAGATTTCAAAACTATGGAGATGATGTAGGAAAGAACATCAGGCACATACAGAGTACAGGTAGAAATGATGACTAGGCAAGAAACACCATAGTTCACTCAAGCCCCAACCCCATACAACACCGTGAAACAACAGTATAATATTGCACTGCAACCGTACAATAACGCGTAGCCATAGTACAACCTAACACAACCCTAGTAAAATACCACGTAGTATAATCAGGGACCACAGTATAAAATGCCACGAGGTGATATTACAACTTATAGAGGAGCAGGACAAGCCAGAGGAGGGTTCAGACACGGTAGAGGACCACTCACATGTCACAATTGCCAACAACCAGGACATTATGCACAATAGTGTCCACTGCCACCAACGAATTGTATGTATTGTCGCGCATTGGACCATGATATGGAGGAATGTTCGACATTACTTGTAAATATCTAGGAAAAAATGAATCAAAATAACTAGAATGTTCAGTGGATTTCAGCCAAAGCAAGGGATGACAGACGAAAAATCAACATAGTCACTTGAGGAGGAACAAAAATAGGAAATGACGTAGTTCGATAGGAACTAGCGCATAACCAATGGGTAAAGAAGAACACTAACCCCAAGAAGTAGTTTGACACGCATAAGGAGAAGGAGATATTTACAGAAGCTTGACAAGAATTCCAGAAGGAGAACATTGCGCCAAATGCACAACAGAGCAAGGAAGCTCTGGAATATGAAATGCCGCCATCACTGGACCATACCAACAGAATACAACCCAAGGAAAAAGTAAGTACCATCAAAGAATTTTTGCAATCATGCATTAAAATGTTAAGTGATCCTTCATCTGTCAAAACATTGCAAAACATCCTAGAAAAATGTAGTAGAGAGACAGAACAGAAGCCAGAACTGAAAACTGTTAATCACCTACACACAAGAAGAAGGACAAGTAGGGAATTTAGAATAAATGATAACATTGGGGATTTCAATATGGGAGGTATTATACTAGATCTAGGATCCGAAGTGAATGTACTACCAAAAGCTACATGGCAATGCATGGGAGAACCTACACTGGGATACTCAACTGTTCAATTAAAGCTAGCAAATCAACATAGAGTCCTACCAATAGGTAGAATGAAAGGAGTGATGATAGATATGGATGGTGTGAGCACTAAGGAAGACTTTGAAGTCATCAAAATAGTAGATGACACAACACCTTACTCGACGCTACTTGGTCTGGATTGGGCATTCGACAACCATGCCATAATTAACTTAAAAACTAGAAAAATGACATTTGAGTTGGGGGACTATAGGTTCATATCCCCAATCGACCCATTAGAAGGTGAGAGCTTCGTAGAACCCAATTGTCTGGATTTAGAAGAGATCGACCAGCTCTATAGAACAACTGCGTGCGATGCAAACTATAAAAACCCGACTGCAGATGTGGTACTCAGTTGGCAGAGCATTACTTCATGTACAACAGACTCAGACATCGGCTTAGAAAACTGGCAGAAAAGAATACACGAAGTATCCACAAGAAGGTGTGCTAGAATAGACCACGTAATAAGGTGGATTGACACAAAAATCAAAGAACCACCCAGTTTTCATGGGCTAAATGATCTGGAAACTTTCTTGAAACAATATGAAGATGAAGTATTAGAAAACCAAAGATTGCTAGCACTGGATTTATCACTAAAGGCTACACATGCAAGATGGTGGGGTGCACACGAAGAAACTATCACAGATTGGTACCAATGTAAGTGATTACTGCGCATAAGGTTCGATGCAAAACAGACAGGTAACAAACAATAGAAATATGACGGACTAGGCACACCAAAAGAACACTTGGAGGTGTGTAAAACACTTTGGAAAATGACGCCACTAGAGGAATTGTCTCACCACTTCATTCATACTTTAGAGGGCATACCAATGAATTGGTATATGGACTAGGAAATGCGTAAATATACCAAGACATGGGAGAAACTCCAACAAAACTTTATAGTCACTTTCTCATTCGAGCATGAGAACCCCAACATAGACACGGCCCTGAAATGGATCAGAAACATCATATTCATTGAAGAAATGAAAGTGGAAGCTATCAAAGAGGTACAATACTGGAATAAGAAGACAATCAAGGATCTACTGTCATGCTACCACGTATAGGAGGAAGCCTCGGATGAAGATGATCCACACAATATTCAGATAGAATAATTCAAAGGCGAGAGAGATGTGGAAGGACCACCCTTAGAGTCAGAGGTCATCTCTGCGCAAATGAAGATAAATAAGGTTAACATAGGGACCGTCGAGTAGCCCAAAATGGTTAGCATTGGAGATTACTGGGATGAACAGGCACTAGAAATCATCACAGAATTGTTGCGTGAATACAATGACCTTTTTCCCACAATCTTTACAAAGATGAAAGGCATAGCTGAAGAATTAGGAGAAATGAAGATACCACTTAGACCTAATGTGAGACCCATTAAACAATGACCGTAAATATTGAACCTTATATATAAAGAGAAAGTTAAAGACGAGATCGATAGGATGCTTGAGGCCGACATCATTGAAATAGTCGAAGAATTAGAATGGATAAGCTCAATGGTAGTACATGACAAGAAATAGGGAAGAGGGATCAGGATATGCATCGACTTGAGGAAGTTGAACGATGCATGCCTACATGACCCATTCCCCACACCATTCATGTATGAAGTACTCGAGAACATAGGAGGCCATGAAGCCTACTCATTCACCGATGGATTCTCAGGATATCATCAGATTAAGATAGCACAGGAGGATAGACACAATACCATGTTCGCGACAGAATCGGGATATTATCAGTATACAGTCATGCCTTTTGAACTGAAGAATGCACCTGTGATATTCTCTAGAGTGGTCATCACAACATTTAAGGAATTCATCCATCAATTCCTCGAAGTTTACCTGGATTATTGGACAATGTATAGCTTACTAAAAAACCATGTGGAAGTTTTAAGACTAATGTTAGAACGATGCAGACAGTGCAAGATATCACTGAATATCAAGAAATGTATATTTGGAACACCATTTGGGATACTATTGGGGCACATAGTATGCAAACAAGGTTTGCTAGTGGATCCGACCAAAATTGCAGTCATTGTTAGTCTACCAGCACCAAAAATAGTCTGCCAACTAAGAGAAACGTTAGGACATACGGGATATTACAGGAAATTTATCAAAGGCTACGTGCAGATTACAATGCCAATGGAAAAACTGTTAAGGAAAGATACAAAGTATCAATGGAACGACGAGTGCCAACATGGTCTATATACCCTGAAGGAAAATATGGTCATCGCACCAATACTGGTATTTCCAGATTGGGAGAAGACATTCCATGTACATGTAGATGCATCAACGATAACACTTGGAGCTATCTTACTGCAACCAGGAGTAGGAGACTTGGATCACCCGATAGCATTCGCAAGCAGAAAATTATCAGACTCAGAACATAATTATAACATGACAAAAAGAGAAGGCCTAGCTATGGTTTATCCACTACAGAAATACAAACATTACCTAGTGGGAAAACACTTTAAGATGTTTACAGATCACTCAACCCTGAAATACCTAGTCAGCAAGCCAGTGTTGGGGGGGGAGAATCTGTCGATGGTTATTTCTATTTCAAGAATTTGACTTTGAGTTAATAGTTAAACTAGGAAAACTGAATGCAGGACCTGACCACCTATCGAGGGTAAAAAATGGAGAGGAACCAAAGAATTTAGAAGATAACGTTCCAGATGAACAACTATTCTCAGTACATATTGCTGACGATTACTTCATAGAGATCATCCAGTACTTGAGCATAGGTATTGCGTTGCAAAAATATACCACTGCGCAGAAGAAGAACCAAGTAGTCTGTGCAAACGACTATCAATTGATCATAGTAAATCTATACAAGATGGGCACAAATGGCATCTTACGAAGATACGTACTAGACCACGAATGACCAAGAATTTTAGTAGAATCCCACGAGGGAATAGAAGGAGGGCATTATGCAAGAAAAGATACCATGTAGAAGGTACTACACACAGGATTATGGTGGCCAACGATCCACAAAGACTCAAAAGAGTACTGTCAGCAATGTGATGTCTTTCAAAGGGTAGGAAAACCCAACAGAAGAGACGCGATGCCACTACGACCGAAACTGACACTGCAGTCATTCGATAAATTGGAGATAGAATTTGTGGGACCCATTAACCCACCAGCCAAAAGAATGGGGGCGAGATATATTATCACCACAATGAAATACCTAACAAGATGGGCGAAAGCCGCATGAGTAAAAGATTGCAGCGCAGAGACAACTACACACTTTCTGTTTGAATAGGTAATTACTAGATTTGGGTGCTCAATAATTTTGATGAGTGACCAAGGAATGCACTACATAAACAACACCATCTGAGTGATGCTTGAAGAGTTTTAAGTTCATCACCAAAAAATCACACTATATTATCCACAAGCAAACGACACGGTAGAAGCCTTCAACAAAATTCTAGAGAACGCCTTGACAAAGATATGTAACGTCAATAGGGACGATTGGGACCTCAAGGTACCAACAGTGTTATGGGCATATATAACCACATGCAAAATGTTGATAGGCCACACACCATTCAAAATAGTCTATGGTCAAGAAGCAGTAGTGAATTTAGAATTTTTAATACCCAGTCTACGTGTAGCAACTATCACACACATGACAGAATGAGGCGCAGTACAGGAAATAATGAATCAATTATTGTCGATGGAGGAATACCAAATCTTGGTAGGATTCCACCAACAAGTATATAAAGCAAGAGACAAATCTTGGCACGACCGCCACATCAAGAGGAATACGTTCAAGGGAGGAGATCTAGTATTTCTCTACGACAATAAATCATTGCAGCACCCATGAAAGATGAGAATGCATTGGCTTGGACTATACGAGGTAAAATATGTCACGGACAAAGGAGATATACATTTAAGAGATATAGCAGGTGCAGACATCAAAGGAATGATCAATGGGAGCCGACTGAAGCTGTACAAGGACAATCGACCACCCATAGCATAGTAAAAAAAAAAAAAGAAAAAAAAAGCGCACAACATGAGGGAAAAGACGCATATGAAACACAAAGTCAGCAAGGGAAATGATAACATGCATATCAAAAAAGGAAACAAGCGGGAAAAGGAAATTCAACAAAAGCAGGCTAACAGGAAAACATGACGTAGAGTTAAAGCAAGGAATGGATGGATGGGATCTCACATTAAACGTGCCAACTGGAGACGACAGAGTAGGCGTAATGGCAAGTATGAAACCATCGCAGATGAAATGAACCCATAGTTATGGTACATTAATCACATGATGGAGGAAGCGTCCTTGACAAGATTTATGATGAGCCCATACAACACACAAGCACAGAAGCAGTTAGTCTATTCGCGAAAGGAGAACAAAAAATGAGCAACAGAAGCTAGAACGAATAGAGTGAAACCCCAGAGCTCACTGAAGCCATTCAAACTCAACAAACATTTGACAGACACCATTATGGCACCATCGAAGCTTGCAGAACTAGGCCAGACAACCAGATCAACTAGGGTTCAGACTAGGTCACGGGGACCATTGGAAGAAAATGAGCAAGAAACACTAGAGATCGTTTATATTGATGAAATCCCATTGCCAAAGGAAATCCTAGTAGATTCCACACCATTACTATAGGAGATTCCACAACCAAAAATAGAGGCCATGGAACAGGATACACCAACAGTGGTGCACGAGCCTCAGAACAAAGAAGAAGAAACCCACCAGGAAATGCTATAGGAACATACTGAAGTAGCCGTGGAAGTGAACAAAACGACACAACATCTGGGAGCAGAGGAGAAACCAGATGAGACACAAGCACCTAGCTTAGGTCACCCAACCGAGGAGACCGCTGGAAGTACCTGGGCGTGGCCAGAGTGGATGAAAGGGGAACAACCAAGAGTTGCTGGAACTTCGAGCCAACCAACACAACAGGAGGACCGAGTTCAGATATCAAGCTCACCTTGAAAGAAACTGGCTGCAGATATTTTGCTAGCTCGCATACATGAGCGAGTATAGGTGGACCCACAGCTATTGGGTCACATCGGGAAGCTCAAGTATTCCGACCATAATGTAGAAGATGAAACCAAATATCCAAATCTTGCACCACAGGTCTTTATGTAGAAAATAGTAGTGAACCAACTCAAAGAAACCATCACTCAACCACACCAGTGGGCAATTGGACTGGACAGAACAATAATTCTAGGATTGCTGAAGATACCACACTTTGGCAGACGCTAGTATACGTTGACATGTGTCAATAAACTGTTAGCAGTTATGCATGGAGGGGATGTATGGATGGACAAACCCGTCCCCATAACTGTCAAACTTATCGTGTAGATAATAGTCCTACCCACCTGGGGTATGGATCCCACACTAATTATGGATGATAAGTCCAAGGAAAAAACATTGGCAGAAGAGATGAAGAAGAAATATGGCACCAACAGGGGAACAAGAGGCATTATAATCAAATGGATCAATAATGCCGCGAGACAATTGGGCGCAAAAATATTAGCCTGCAAATTGCTAAGAAAATGCTTCAAAGATGAAGTACTAGCATGAGTCATTGTTGTTGCAGCTCAGTGTGCAGAAGGCACCTGCATGAGCTGGGCGCCATACATATCAAACTTGTTCCAATTAGACTGCAAAGACCTGTAGGACGTATGTACAAAATTTCATTACTCATGGCTGATCACTCTCATAGTTTTCATGGGATGGAGAGAACCAGAATACAACGCCATTTGTACCACACCACAACTAGGAGGAGCAAGATATCGCGTCCTGAGATCTGCACCACTAGTCAAGCATAAGAGGGAAAATTGAATCACATTTGAATCTTACCTATGGGAGATACAGGAAGCCATCAACCGAGCATGGAGAATAACACCAGAGGTTGTCGCATAATATGGGGACATTGCCAATTTCTGGGGTAGGCGACAAGCCATGTGGATACAACCAAGGAAGGACACGGATAAACAGTGGCTACAGATGCACTATTGCATCACTGAGGGAGATATCGACATGATCATCAATGAATGGATTTATGAATGGAGGATTCCAACCATACCCAGAGAAGTACTGGGAAAAACAACAAAAGGAGGGGATCTGCAGGCGGAAACACTCCACAAATCCCAATACCCAAGAAACAAAGAATGAGTCAAACCAAGTCAACTCAAGCAGATGATGGCTTGGAGCAGCCAGGGACCCAGAAGGGGAGGACATAAACCACTTAGCCAACCAATGGATAACGAAAATCAGCTGAGGGAGCATAATAAACTGCATCAAACCCCACCACACAGGAACCAGGGAGAACTAAGAGACCAACGGTATAGGAAGCAGGTGCGTGGAAGAAAATGAAGGCACAATGACCATCACTTGACTATACAATCATGAAGGATTATGGAGAGATGATTTCTAGAATGGTCCAAGACTTTCTCATAGAGGATTTCAATCATGCCACATACCACAGAGATAAACTGCAGAAGGAATTGATAGAAATGGGACAAATTCTTAAGAAACTCGGGGAATCCCAGATCATGAGTAGTAGTAGAGGCATAGAGCAATTGACCACACAGACCATAGAAATGGTGGAGGTAGAAGAACGCGACCCAGTTTTTCTGATACCAAATGCACATTCCACGGTCTACATAAATCCTAGCATGCTGTGAGTGGATGAAATTGTGGGACAGACACCACTGAAGGATTTGGATCATATCCAATTTGTATTGACATGGATGCCATCAAGAGAATTATACAAACTATAGGTTAGTGTCAACCACAAGATGTAGTCACGAGCACATAAAAACTTAGTCGAGATACAACAAGCAACAAAGAAGCAGGAAGTGTTGGAAACAATTTGTGCATAGGCCAAATCTGAAACTCAGGAGGAGAAGGGATGCAGAAACGAGATGGAACATAGAGTGGAAGAAATTTTTTGGAAACTTCCCACCACTGCGCAAGGAAATGAAATCCCAGCCGTAAAAAAGATTGACTAGATTTCACAGGCAATTGATCAGTATCAAGAGGAGATCGAGACTCTTCGCTGACAGATTAGACCGACAACTCCACCAGCAGTGAAGGAGAAAAGGAAGCAGGAAGCAACAAGGCAACTGTAGGAGATAGAAAAATAGGTTAGCACGACATCCGACTTGCTGGATAAAACAACACAACTTTGGACAAGGCTGGAAGAGGATCCACAGGTCCAACACTAGGACAAGGAGGAGGAGAGGATCAATGTAACGATCCAAGAACTCAAACAGTGACAAAAGACCATACCAATTCCAGAATGGGTCAAGGGAACACAAGAGTTGAAGAAGACACAGGCATAACTTATCATTGCACAAACACAAAAACAAGAGCGTCAGGCTCAAATAGAATTGCTATAGGAATAGCTAGTAGAAGTACTTGCACAGGCAGAAGAAGCCAGAAAACAGACAACACAAACTCAGCTAGAATGTGTAGGACTGATGAGTGAGGAAGTGGAAGTGTAGATAGTCGACACCATCAAGGAGAAAATTGTGTAGGCACTGACAAAAGTGACAGAGTTGCAGGAGAAGTTGCAGACGATCACCAAGGATATCGAGGAAGCACAGAGCAATTAGGTGACTTGGGACAAGTCACATGTCAGTGTTGGGGACCTTTTGGTACCAGGCTGAAGAGGAAAGAAGAACGATCATGGGAAATAAAGCGTGCAAAAAACTGAAGTAACAAATGGCAAAAGAACAACACACACGTTTTCAAGAAAGCATGCACAAAGGAAAGAAATAGCTGGAGGAAGGACATCACGCACATGGGAGAAAGACATAACGTAAGAAGGCTTAGGGTTTTGGTAATATTTTGTAAAAGGATGAAGAGCCCGAAATGTATAAATATAGATACGAAAGTATCATATAGGGATGTTTTTTGTTATGAGGGTTTTTATTATTATTGTTGTTAAGGGTTAGGCTTTGGAGTTAAGTTTTGGAGACTGTAACCATGCAGGCGCATAGGCGATACATAATGTTTTTAGCTATATGAACTGATTTTGTAAGCTGTTGAACAAAGAAGATACGAGGGAATGTATATCTGAGGATTAGACCGCAAGTTGTAGAGCATGGTGTGATCTAGTTCGCCTCACATAGATCTTACTCAGTTTTGTGGGGAATTGTAAGCGCATGGCGCCAGGAATGCATAACTGCCATAATAAAAGAGCCAAGAGCCAAATATTTGTGGACGTATCCCAGGAGGGGGTGAACCACGGTAATACTTGCGTAATGTGTTGAATGTATGCACGTCTCTACTTTCTTTCAACAATTAATGGTTAAGCTTGGTGAATGAGTTAATACATTTTTATGAATCTGTTTATACTTTGTTGGAATTAAACTGTGGGATATATGTATGCGAATTCAAGGAATAGGTAGTTTACCTTACAGATCACGGTACTTGGATTTAGTCAAGAAACCCCTATCCCCTAATTTTTCCTAGGATGTAAACACTTGAGTCTTACAGTCACCCATTTAAAGTTATCTCGGGTGAGATTGTGCAGTACCTTCCAGTTGCTGTGTTGCCTTCTGGTTTACCAGGAGGGTCGATAGTCTTAGAGGATTTTTTGGAACCCCGAATGACATGAACCCTGGGTCAATAACTCGGAAAACTCGAGAAGGGAAATAGTAACCAACACATACTATCTTGCCACCTATTTAAATTGACGGTACCTATCTTTGGCCTTGAATTACTCCATGGCCTCCGCTTTCTATAATGATTACCTGATTTAATCCTTCTCACTCAATCCCTAGCCCAATCTCGTCTGCTCATTATTTCGACTAGATTGGGGAGATACACCATGGGAGTCATCCCACCTAAAACCCTCAACAAAACCGTCGTTGGATTGGTATGTCATACCTTCATTACTGTGATTGTCATATCCATCCGCTAACTATAATCCTTTTGAATCGGGCACCACCTGTACCTACCCTCTTTCATTTGTATGTTATCCAACACCCAAGTGCCTGAACACTAGTTATGCAGACGCGTGGTCGAATGGCATCCCCACCATGGAGTGGCCAACCCCCACATTCTTCACCCCATACAGGAAATTTAAAAATATATTTTAAAATAATGTCAATTTTGATTACCCTGGAATTTTGAATTTTTTTATTAAATTTATTTTTAAAATTGTTTAATTTTTTTTTATTATTATTTTTAAGTAAAGAAAAATTCCACATACACTTAGTTTCTTTACAATATTTTTATTGATGATGATGATGATTAGCCTCCACTAAGATCCAATTGGTGTATTGGACCTTAAGAGGGTAAGTGATTACTTGCGATTCTTTAGAATTTCATTTGCTCGAAACGCATTAAGAGAAGCTTTCCAAGATCACCATACTTTTGTTGAGTTAAGAGGTTAGGAAGGTTGGTAGTGTGAAAAATATTTTGAAAATGAGATCTAATATGGGTATAGGCTGGACAATATAAGATAAAAAAAATTTCATCTTCAACCTTCTTAGTGTCACAAAGGTGGCACACTCTTTCATCCCAAGGCGTTTTAGGAATTGACCAATGCCCAGTTTCAATATGGAGCTAGTGAGAATTTGTTCTTATCTTAGAAATGCTTATTTTTTTCTTTACACTTGGAAAAATGATAGATAATTTTGATCTTCTAGATTAGTATTTGTTACATCCTTATAATACCTTGATTTTCTTTTTTCCTCTAACTCTTTATCACACCACATTTTCTCCTTAAATTTTGATTTGACGTTTTTTTTAGTAGTATCTTTTCTTCTGCAAAATGGTGTCTTCCATGATTCCCCAATAATTTAACCAAGACCGGGCATCTTTATCCCATCCTAATTAAAAATAAAAGATTTTTAATTTTCCTAATAAATATTATATATACGTTGTTATTTCTTTTAATTTCAACCATTTATCTTATTATCTGAAAATTAATAAAAAATTAATATTATTATGAAAATTTTAATAATGTTAATTTTTTTGATTCATTTCATAAATTAAACTATTTCTTCGTTTAAAATAACTAATTCATGTCTCCTTTTTTATTTTCCATTGTAAAAAAGGAGTTTGACTCAAACCATAATTTTCTATGATTTGCATGCTATTTCTTAAATGTTGAGTAGAGAACCTTTGTAAAAATTGTTGGATCATGTTATCATTGATGCCAATGGTTCGATTGATTGATGTCAAAGGATTGATTGATTGATGATTGATGTAATATAATATGTATTGTCCTTGATGAGAATGCATAGATGAAGATGGATCAATGAGTTGTCATTGATACATGACGAAGATGGATCGATGTGGTTTCATTGGTATATGATGCATTGTTGGAAAAATGTATAGATGACTCATTATTGTCTTATCATGATTGATAAGGTGCACAAATGGATGAACTCCAAAGTGGTCCCCTTATGGTGAAAACCCTCACGTGAAGAAGCTTTATGGATTGAGTTATCCTAGAAGAATGGTTGGAGGACCCATGCTTGTATGAGGAATAACAAGATGAAGATCAAGGAAATTGTTGGTGAAACTATCCTACATGGACAGTGCTTGTCATGCCATTTCTGTTGGTATGTGGAATGTCACATAACTCCTCATGGTTTGAGAGTTATGTCCTTACGAAGATGAAGGACCCCCACATGAAGGCTTGAAGCCCCCAAGGTCAAAGAAGTCAAAGTGACCTAAAATAAGAAATGATAAAATAAGGTGACAAAATCAAGAAGGAATATTTATGGAAAGTGGTTAACCCTAAAAATA